>JAREIK010016962.1:0-73504 GCA_029783825.1 Sapria himalayana
ATAATAAGAATGATAAAAATAAGAAGATATGAAGATAAAAATAATAATAGAATAAGAAATAAAAGAATGAAAAGAAGAATAAGATTAATAGGAAGAATATGAATAATAAGAAGAATTAGAAGGATATGAAGATAAGAATAATAAGAATGAAAAAAATAAGTAAAGAACAAGAAGAATAAAAATGATAAGAATAAAAAGAAAAATAATAAGCGGAAAAAATAGAAAAAAAATAAGAAGAATAAAAAAATAAGAAGAATTAGAAGAAAATGAATAATAAGTTGAATAAAGATGAAAAAATATATTAAGGTGAATAAGAAGAATAATAAGAATAAAAAAAATAAGAAGAAAAAGAATTATAAGAAGAATTTGAATATTAAAAAGAATAAGAAGAATAATAAAAATAAGTTAAAAAAGTGGAATAACAAAAATAAGAAAAATAAGAAAAATAAATATAATAATTAGAATAAGAAGAATAAGAAGAATAATAAGGATAAAAAAAATAAAAAAAATAAAAAGAATATGAAGGATAAAAATATTAAGAAGAATAAGATGATTAAGAAGAATAAGGAAAATAAGAAGAATAAAAAGAATAAAAAGAGAAAGAATAATAAAAAAATTAAAATATTAAGAAGAATAAAAAAAATAAGAAGAATAAAAAAAATAAGAAGAATAATAAGAATAAAAAGAAAATGGAGAAAAAGGAAAATAAGAAGAAAAAGAAGAATTAAGAAAAAAAAATAATTTAAGAAGAATAAGAACCATTAGAAGAATAAGAAGAATAATAAGATTAATAATAAAAAAAAAGAATAAGATGAAAAGGATGAATAACATGAATATGAAAATTAAAAAGAATAAGAAGAACAGGATAAATAAGACTAAAAATAAAAATAAAAATAAACAGAAGAATAAGACGAATAAGAAGAATAAGAAGAATAAGAAGAATAAGAAGAATAAGAAGAATAAGAAGAAGATGATGATGATGAAAAAATATAAAAACAATAAGAAAAATTCTAAGAAAATCAATAATAAAAATATCAGAAAAAATAAAAAGAATTAGAAAAATAAGAAAAATAAAACATTAAGTAGAATAAGATGAATAAGAAGAATAACAAAAATAAGAAGAATAACAAAAATAAGAAGAATAATAAGAATAAAAAAATAAAAAGAATAAGAAGAAAAAGAAGAATGAGAAGAAAAAGAAGAAAAAGAAGAAAAAGAAGAAAAAGAAGAATAAGAAGAATAAGAAGAAAAAGAAGTTTTAGAAAAAAAAAGAAAAAGAAGAAAAAGAAGAATAAAAAAATTAAAAGAATAAGAAGAAAAAAGATAAGAACAAAAATAAAAATTCAAAGAATAAGAATAATAAGCATTTCAGAAAAAATAAGAAGAATAAGAAGATTAAGAAAAATAATAAAAAAACAAGATAAAGATGAAAAAGAAGAAAAATAAGAATAAGAATAATAAGAATAATAAAAAGATAGGAAGAATAAGAAAAAAAAAAGAAAAAAAAGAATAAGAAGAATAAAACAAAAAAGAAGAAGAATAATAATAATAATAATAATTTGAAAAAAAAAAGAATAAAAAGAATAAAAAGAAGAAGAAAAATAAGAAGATTATTAAGATAAAAAAATGATAGAATAAGAAATAATAAGAAATAATAAGAAGAATGAGAAGAATGAGAAAAATAAAAAAAATACGAATAATAAGAAGAATAAGTATAATAAGAAGAATAAGTAGGCTAAGAAGAATAATAAAATAAGAATAATAAAAATAATGAAAGAATAAATATAATAGAAATGAAAGGAATAATAAGAATAATAATAACAGTAATAAATAGTATAAAAAGAATAAGGAGAATTCAAAAAATAAAAAGAATTTCAAGAAAAAGAATAATAAGTTGAATAAAGAATAATAAAAGAAAAAGGTGAAATAGAAGAATAAGATAAATAAAAAGAATATAAAGAATAAAAATAATAAGAATAAAAACAAAAAGAATTATAAGAAGAATAAAAAGAATAATAAAAATAAAACAAATAAGTCAAAAATGTGGAATAACAAAAATAAGAAGAATAATAAGAATAATTAGAATAATTAGAACAAGAAAAATAACTAGAATAATAAGAATAAGAATAATAAAAAGAATAAGAAGAATAAGAAGGTTAAAAAATTTAAGAAGAATAAGAAGAGTAAGAAGAATAAAGAGATTAAGAAGAATAAGGAGATTACGAATAATAAGAACAATAAGAAAATTAAGAAGAATAAGAATAAGAAGAATAAGAAGAATAAGAACAATAAGAAGTGTAAGAAGAATAAGCATAATGAAAAAATTAAGAAGAATAATAAAAATAAGAATATAAAGAATAATAAGAATAAAAAGAATATGCAAAAATAGGAGAACCAGAAGAATAAGAATAATAATAAAAATTAAATAAGAATAAGATCCTTTAGAAGAATAAGATGAATAAGAACATTAATAAAAAAAAGAATAAGATGAAAAAGAATAACAACATGAATAAGAAGAATTAGAAAAACAAGATAACTAAGAAGAAAATTGAAAATAAAAATAAAAATAAAAAAAAAATAATAATAATAATAATACGAAGAATAAGAATAATAAGAAAGAAAAAAATATTAAAAAAAAATTAGAAGATTAAGAAGAATAAGAAGATTAAGAAAAATAAGAAGAATATTAAGAATATAAAGGGTAAGAAGAATAAGAAGAATAAAAAGATTAAAAAGAATATGAAGAATAAGAAGATTATGAAGAATAATAATAATAAAAAGAATAAATATAATAATAAAAAAAACAATAAGAAGAATACGACGAATAAAAAGAATAAGAAGAAAAAGAAGAATAATAAGA
Source organism: Sapria himalayana (assembly GCA_029783825.1). Lineage (NCBI taxonomy): Eukaryota > Viridiplantae > Streptophyta > Magnoliopsida > Malpighiales > Rafflesiaceae > Sapria > Sapria himalayana. Next base: position 2,861 of record JAREIK010016962.1, read on the forward strand.
ATAAGAAAAATAAGAAGAATAAACACAAATAGATGAATAACAAGAATAATAATAAAAGAAAAATGAGAGGAATAATAAGAATAAGAATAATAACAAGAATAAGAAGAATAATAAGGCATAAGAAGAATAAAAGGATTACGAAGATAAAAAAAATAATAGAATATGAAATAATAAGAAAGAATAAGAAAAATAATAAGAATAAGAAGAATAATAAGAATAAGAATAATAAAAATAATAATCATATGAATAATAAGAAGAATAAAAAGAATATAAGGATAAGAAGAATAAAAATAACAAAAATAATAAGAATAATAAAAATAAGGAAAGAATAAGAAGAATAAAATTAATAAGAATTATAAGAATAATAATGAGAGGAATAAATAGAATAAAAAGATAAGAAGTATAAAAAAATAAGAAGAATTAGAAGAAAAAGAATAATAGGTTGAGGAAAGAAGTAAAAAAAAAATAAGGTGAATAAGATGAATAAGACGAATAAAAAGAATAAGAAGAAAAAAAACAATAAAAAGAATAAGAAGAAAAAGAATTATAAGAAGAATAATAAGAAAAAGAATTATAAAAAAAATAAGAATAATAATAAGAATAAAAAGAATAAAAAGAATAAGAGAAATAATAAAAATAAGACAGAAAAGTTGAATAATAAGAATAAGAAGAATAATTACAATAAACCAAATAAGAATAAAAAGAATAATAAGAATAATAAGAGTAATGAGAATAATAAGAATAATAAGAATAATAAGAATAATAAGAATAATAAGAATAATAAGAATAATAAGAATAATAAGAATAATAAGAATAATAAGAATAATAAGAATAATAAGAATAATAAGAATAATAAGAATAATAAGAATAATAAGAATAATAAGAATAATAAAAAAAAGTAGAATAAGAAGAAAAAGAAGATTAAGAGGAATAAGATGAATAAGAAGAAAAAGAAGAATCAGAAGAATAAGAAGAATAAGAAAAATAAGAAGAATAAGAAGAATAAGAAGAATAAGAAGAATAAGAAGAATAAGAAGAATAAGAAGAAAATGAAAAATAAGAAAAATAAGAAGAATAATAAGAATAAAAAATATATAAAGAACATGAAGAGTAAGAACAATAAGAATAATGACAATAATAAAAGAATAAAAGAATAAGATTAATAGAAAAAAAGAAGAATAAGAATAATTAGAAAAATAATAAGAATAAAACATATAAGAAGAAAAAGAAGAAATTAAAGATTAAGGGGAAAAAGGAAAATAAAAATGACTAATAAAAAATAAGAAGAATAAGAAGAATAAAAAGAATAAGAAGAAAAAGAAATTAAAAAAAGTAAAAATAGACTAAGAATAATAAGAAGAATAAGAAGAATAAGAAGAATAATAAGAATAAAAAGAATATTAAGAATTAAAAGAATAAGAAGAATAATAAGAATAATAAGAATATGAATAATAAGAAAAATAAAAAGAATAAGAAGAATAAGAAGAAAAATAAGAATACGAAATTTAAGAAGATTAAGAAGAATATGAAGAAAATGAAGAATATGAAGAATAAAAAGAATAAGAAGATTAAGAAAATTAAGAAGAATAATAATAATAATAATAAGATTTAAAGGTATATGAAGAATAAGAAGAAAAAGAAGAATAAAAAAATAAAAAAGAATAATAAGAAAAAGAAGAATAAGAAGAATAAAAATCAAAAAAATATGAATAATAATAAAAATTCCAAGAATAAGAAGAATTAGAATATCAGAAAAAATAAGAAGAATAAGAATAATAAAAAGAATACGAAGAATAAGAAGAATATTAAGAATAAGTAAATTAATAAGAATAAGAAGAATAGGAAGAATAAGAATAATAAGAATAATAAGAAGAATAAGAAGGATAAAAAGTATAAGATGAAAAAGAAGAATAAGGATAATAAGAAAGATAAGAAGAATAACAAGAATAAGAAAAATAATAAGAATAAGGAGAATAAGAAGAATAAGAAGAATAAGAAGAAAAAGAAGATAGAAATAATAAAAAGGAAAAAAAGAATAAGATGATTAAGATGAATAAAATGAATTAGAAGAAAAAAAGAAATAGAAGACTAAGAGTAATATGATTAAAAAGAAAATAAGATTATGAAGATAAAAAAAATAATAGAATAAGAAATCATAAGAATGAATAAGAAGAATATGTAAAATAATAAAAATATAAATTATAAGAAGAATAATAAAAATAACAAGAATAAGAAGATTAAGAAAAATTAGAAAGATAAGAATATTAAGAATAATAAAAATTAAAAAAGAATAAGAAGAACAAAAATGATAAGAATAATATGAATAATAATAAGATGAATAAACCTAATAAAAAGAATACGAAGATAAAAAAAAGAATTAGAAGTAAAAGAACAATAAATTGAATATAGAAGAAAAAAAAGAATAATGTGATTAAGAAGAATAAGACGAATACAAAGAATAAAAATAAAAAAATCAATAAGAAGAATATGAAGAAAAATTATTATAAGAAGAAAAAGAATTATAAGAAGAATAAAAATAATAAGAAGAATAAAAAGAATAAAAATAATAATAATTATAAGACAGAAAAGTAGAATAACAAGAATAAGAAGAATAATTAAATAAACAAAACAAACAGAATAAGAAGAATAAGAAGAATAAAAAAAATAAGAAAAATAAGAAGAATAAGAAGAATAAGAATAAAAAAAAATATGAAGAATAATAAGGATAAGAAGATAAGAAGAATAAGAAATTTAAGAAGAATAAAAAAATTAATATGTATAATAAGAATAAGAAGAATTACAATAATAAAAAATATAGGAAGAATATGAAGTGTAATAACAATAAGAATAATGAGAAGAATAAAAGAAAAAGAATAATAAAAAGAAAAAAAAGAATATGAATATTAAAAAAAATAAGAAGAATAAAATAAATAAGAAGAATAAGAACAAAAAAAGTAAATAAAAGAATAAGAATAAAAAGAATAACAAGATGACTACTAAGAAATAAGAAGAATAAATAGAATAAGAATAATAAGAAGAATAAGAAAAAAAAGAAGAATTATAAGAATTATAAGCAAAAAAAATATACTAAGAATAAGAAGAAGAATAAGAATAATAAAAGAATAAAAAGAATATGAAGATTTATAATTATAAGAAGAATAATAGAAATAAAGAGAATATAAAGAATACGAAAAATAAGAAGAATAAGAAGAATAAGAAAAATAAGAAAAATAAGAAGAATAAGAAAAAAAAGAAGAATAAGAAAATTAACCAGATTAAGAAGAATCTGAATAATATGAAGAATAAAAAGAATTAGAAGAATAAGCAGAATTAGAAGAATAACTAGAATAATAATAAAAATAAGGATAAGAAAATAATAATAATAATAATAATAATAATAATAATAATAATAATAATAAGTATAATAAGAATATGAAGAATACGAAGAATAAGAAGAATAAGAAGAATAAGAAGAATAAGAAGAATAAGAAGAATAAGAATAATTAAAAAGAATAAAAAAGAATAAGATGAATAAGAAGAAAAAAAAAGAATAGAAATAATAAGAAGAATAAGAAGAATAATAAGAATAACAAAAAAAAATAAGAATAATAATAAAAATTGAAATAATAATAATAATAATATTAAAAAATATAAGAAGTATTAGAAGATAAACAAATAAGATAAATTGGATGAATATGAAGAATAAACAGAATAAATATAATAAGAAGATTAAGAAGATTATGAAGAATAAGAAGAATAAGTATGATAAAAAGAATAATAAGAATAATAAGAAAAAGAAGAATAATAAGAATAATAAGAAAAAGAAGAATAATAAGAATAATAAGAATAATAAGAATAAAAAGATAGGAAGAAAAAGAAGAAAACGAATAATAAGAATAACAAGAAGAAAATGAATAATAAGAATAACAAGAAGAAAACGAATAATAAGAATAACAAGAAGAAAAATAAGAATACAAAGAATAAGAAGAACAAGAAGAATAAGATTAATAAGAAGAATTATACTAAAAAGAAGAATACTATAAATAATAAGAATAAGAAGAATAATAAGATTATGAATAATAAAAAGATTACGAAAATATAAAAAATTATAGAATAATAAATAATAAGAAAGAATAATAAGAATAAGAAGAATAAAAAAATTAGAAAAATAAAAATTATAAGAAGAATAAGAAGGATAAGAATAATAAGAAAAATAAGAATAATAAAAATACGAAAATAATAAGAAGAATAAATTTGATAAGAATAATAAATATAATAATAAGAGGAATAACTAGTTAAAAAGAATAAGGAGAATAAAAAAAACAAGAAGAATTAGAAGAAAAAGAATACTAAATTGTATAATAAATAAAAAAAAGAATAAGGTGAATAATAACAATAAGATCAATAAGAAGAATAAGATGAATAAAAAAGAATAAAAAGAATAAAAAGAATAAAAATAATAAAAAGAATAAAAAGAATAAAAAGAATAACAAAATAAAATAAAAAAGTGGAATATTAAGAATATGAATAATAATAAAAATAAGAAGAATAAAAAGATTAAGAAGAAGAATATAATTTTGAAAAATTAGAAGAATAAGAAGAATAAGTAAAATTAAAAGAATAAAAAGAATAAGTAAAATATGAAGAATAAGAAGAATAAAAAGAATAAGAAGAATATGAAGAATTATAGAAAAAGAAGAAAAAGAACAAAAAGAAAAATCAGAAGAATAAAAATAATTAAGTTAATAAATAGAATAAGAAGAATAAGAAGAATAAATATAATTAAAAGAATAATAAGAATAATAAGAATTAGAAGAATAAAAAGAATATGAAGAATAACTAGAATAAAAAGAATTTGTAGAATAAGAAAAAAATAAGAATATGACGAATAAAAAAAATAAGTAGAATAAGAAGATTAAGAAGAATAATAAGAATACAAAGAATAAGAAGATTAAGAAGAATAAGAATAATAAAAAGAGAACCTAAAATAAAAAAAAGAATAATAAGAGAAATAAGAATAATAAGAATAATAAAAAGAATATATAAAATACAAAGAATAAGTAGAATGAGAAGAATAAGATGAATAAAAGAATAAGAAGAATAAGAAGAATAAATTTGAATAAGAAGAATAAACAAATAAGAAGAATCACAAGAATTTGAAGAAAAATAAGAATAAGAAGACTAAAATAATAAGAAGAATAAGAAAAATATGAAGAATAAAAAGAATAAGAATAATAAGAACAAAAAGAAAAATAAGAAGAATAAAGAGAATAAGATGAATAATTAGAAAAGAAGAATAAGTAGAATAAGAATAATAAGAAGATTAAGAAGAATAAGAAGAATAAGAAGAATAAGAAGAATTAGAAGAATAAGAATAATAAGAAGAATAAGAATAATAAGAATAATAATAATAATAAGAAGTATAAGAAGAATAATAAAAATAAGAATAATTAGAATAATAAGAAGAATAATAAGAATAAGAATAATAAGTAGAATAAGAAGAATAGAAAGGAAAATAAGATAAATAAGAATAATAAAATTAAGGAGAAAATGGAGAATATTGAGAATAAGAAGAATAAGAAGAATAAGTAGAATAAGAAAATAAGAAAATTTGTCAAATAAGAAGAATAATTAGAAAAAGAAGAAATAAAGAATAAATGAATAAATGGATAGTAAGAATAAGAAAAATAAGAATAATAAGATGAATAAGAACAATACAAAGAATAAGAAGAATAAGAATAATAAGAATAATAAAAATAATTAGAAAAATAATAAGAATAAGAATATGTATAATAAGTAGAAGAATAAGTCTAATAATAATATAAAAATCAGAATAATAAAAAGAATAAGAAGAATAAGAAGATTTCTTTTTGAAAAAATGCTCTCAACTTTCTAGAGAGAGAAAACATGATTTTAGAGAGAGAATACCTTATTTTTGAGTGAAATTTGCTCTATCTAAACTCAAAAATGTAGAATTCCGAATCTATCTCCATTAAAAAAAATCATTAGCAAAGGAAGGCACGCCGGTAGTCTTTTTTTCGAGGAAGGAACTCACTGAACTTGCTGCCTCATTCAAACTCATGCGTATCGGGAAGTTCTCCCATGGAAGACCTGACTACAATCACATTTGTAGCTTCCTTGCTGCATTGAAGTTACGACAAATGGTGAAAATCACCATCTATGATGCGAGGCATGTTTTCTTCCAGCTCAAGGAAGAAGATGACTTTCTCCGTCTGTGGATTAGAGGTCAATGGAATGTTGTCAGATTCCCCATGCAAATGTTCAAATGGTCACCAGAATCTCTCCTTGGTGGAACCTCCTCAAGCCCTAGTTTGGTACTCTTTTCCTAAGCTTCCTATGCACCTCTTCAATAAGCATGCACTGCACTCTATTGCTCTGTGCTTGGGCAAGCCATGGCTAACTGATGAGGCCACGTCCTACATGACTAGGCTGAGTTTGGCCAAAATATGCATTGAAGTGGACCTTCGGGTTCCCTCGCCTAATAGGATATGGGTTGGAAGTGGCTTAGAACATGGATTCTGGCAAGAAGTTATAGCAGAATCTTTGCCAAGCTACTGTCCCAACTACCACATAATGGGGCAAGAGGAAGAGGTATGTTTGTTAAAGGAGAAGAAGGGTAAGAGTGCCGAGGAAGATAGGGGAATGATAGGTAAAAAATGGGTGAAGAAAGGGTTTAGATTAGGGGAAGGAAGAAGTGCGCAAGAGAGGGGAGGGAGAGTAGAATCTAGGGAAGGATATAAGGAGAATGAGGGGGATGTAGAGTTAGGTTGGGATATAGGGATGAATGAAAGTGAGAAGAGTAAGTTGGGAAAGTGTGGCAGAGGAGTCTAAAGAGGGTGAGAATAGTGAAGGGGTAGAAGAAATCGGGGTAATACAAAGGGAGAATAAAGAAATCTTAAATAGGAGTAAGAGGGAAGAGATTAAGAGGTGGTTAGCGGAAAATGTAGGAATACTAGGCATGGAAGAAGGTAGGGAGGAGAAATTAGAAGAGGAAAAAGGGTCAATGGAAAGAAGAGAGACTTGGTCTCAACCATGGATGCACACGATTGGACAAAGAACGATCTCCTATCGGAGGATGAATCAAAGGCAAAAAGTCGGCTTCTTTACTTCCTCTAACAAGGAAGTACATATGATGTATGCTCACTTACCACAGGATGAAACCACCGATAATAAGATGGAAATGCTTAGGGTAGTCCCGCAAAATAGAGAAAAAGCGATGGAGCTAATTAGAAAATTAGGGAAAATTTTAGAGAAAATGAGTCTAACAAAGAGCATAGCACAAGCACCACCAAGCTCAAGCAAGTCCTCTAGAAACATGAAGAAATATGCGAATATGAAATACGAATCAAAATGTACTACTAAAGCACAAGCTAATTCTCATAGAAATGTTTAATTGTCTGTTTTGGAATGTAAGAGGAGTGGCTAATACTCCTAGAATAAATAGGATTAAAAGGTTAATTAAAATACACAAAATTAAAATTCTCTTTTTAGCGGAACCAATTGTTATAATAGACTATCTCGATAAATATATAAAGTTAATTGGCCTCGATAAAGCCTTCTCAAATGCAATTGGCAAGCTATGGGTTATGTGGAATGATTCAATGGATATAGAAATATTCTTGGAATCCGAGCAGATTGTTAGTTTTAAATTAGGGCTTCAGCTGGAATTAATTCGGTCGATAGTATATGCTAGTAATTCGAAGGTATAAAGGAAGGCTTTATGGCAGAAAATGATTAATTTAGCTGCATTGAAAGCTCTGTGGGTCATTAGCGGATATTTCAATGTTATTAGGAATTCTAAGAAAAAAAACAGGGGAAGACCGCCGGACCAGTTGGAAAAGGCTCAGTTTTATGAAGCAATAGCTAATGCTAATCTAATGGAGGCTGATTTTTTGGGATAAAAGTTTACTTGGTGCAATAACTGGAAAAGAAAGGGAGCAATTTGGTCTAGGCTAAATCGGGTTCTACTCAACACGAAATGGATAGATAAGTTAGGGTGAATAAAGGTCAAACATCTAAGCATAACCTGCTCAGACCACAATCCGCTGGTATTGACTCTTCAAAAGAGCCTAGGAAAGCAAAGTAGATTTAAATTTCAAAAAATATGGGGCATGCCTAAAGATTTTGATAATATATTAAAAGAGACGTGGGAAAGGCAAGTCGAAGGTAACCCTTTACAAATACTGGCTATAAAATTACAAAGTTTGTGGAGAGAATTGTTAAAATGGAATAAAGAAGTATTTGGGAATATTCGCCAAAAAATTCAGGAAGCATAGCTGAATGCAGCCACACTAGAAATGGAGTATGAAGAAAAACCAAATGATGATGAAAGAATTAAAGTCAGCAAGGCAAAAGCAAAGCTTAGGCTTCAAATGCACATGGAAGAAACCTTCTGGAAATAAAGGGCAAAAATTAAATGGTGAAAAGAGGGAGATAAAAATACTAAGTTTTTCAATGTTATGGCTAAGGTTAGAACCTCAAAGCAAAGGATAAAGGGGATAAAATTAGCTAATAGGGCCTGGTTAGAAAAGGAGGAGGAAATAAAAAAAGAATTAGAAGATTTTTTTAAAAGTCATCTATGTGGGTCAATCACTCTCAAAGGATTTTCATTAATGCAAATGATTGAAAGAAAGGTTAAAGAGGAAGACAATATAGCATTAGGCAAGCCCCCTGGAGAAGATGAAGTGAAAGAGGCTATATTTAGCACTGATAAGGATAGCGCAGTAGGACCGGACGGGTGGAGCAATGGTTTTTTTCAACAAGCGTGGGCGATAATTAAAAAAAATCTGGTCACAACTATTGACTGAATCTTTGCTAGTGTAGAGATTACAATGGCATGGGCCAAATCTTTTATCGTTCTGATTCCTAAAAAAGAAAACCCACAAAGTGGAGAAGATTATAGGCCAATAAGCTTATATAATTCTATTTATAAAATTTTAGCTAAATTGATTCAGAATAGGCTTAACAAGATTCTTCCTTCGATCATTTCGGCCGAACAAATGAGATTTGTAAAAGATAGATTAATGATATAAAATTTCAAATTGGCCTCGTAAATGATAAAAGAAATTGGAGTGATAATCAGAGGACATAATTTAATTCTGAAATTAGATCTATCTAAATCTTTTGATAGAGTGGAATGGAATATTTTATGTTATATTATGAGAAAAATGGGTTGCTTAGAATTCTAGATTGACCTGATATATAGAAGTGTTTCTAGTACATTGGTTAAAATACTTGTCAATGGACATGCATGAAAGGAATTTAAACTAGTAAGAGGACTTAGGCATGGTGATCCTCTCTCTCCTTTCTTGTTTAATATTTATCTAGAATTACTCATTGTAAATTTAAAAGAAGAAATGGAAAAGGGTAATATTCTTAAATATAAACAGTCTAGAAATATGTCTAATGTGAGCTGCCTGGCATATGTAGATGATGTTATTATTTTTACAAATGCCAGCAGTCATTCGATGGGAAATTTAATGAGACTTTTCCAAACACTAGAAGAGGAATCAGGTCAGAGGCTAAATAAAAATAAATGCCAATTTATATGAGCTAGGAAAGCCTCAAAAAACATAGCCCTAAAGGTTAGAAGTATAACGAAGTTTACACAGAACAAAGGCGCTTTGTTTTATTTGGGTTGTCCTATTCAAGAAGGAAGGATAAAGAAAGAAGCGTTAGATTTTTTAGTGAATAAAATGAGAAATAAAATAACAGGCTAGAAAGGATATTTATTAAGTATGGTAAGAAAAATTACGTTGATCACACATGTTTTGCAAGGATCGCTAGCCCATATTTTAATGTCGGTCTAGCCCCCAAATTCCAAAATTAAAAAGCTAGAAAAAGAAATGTCAAATTTCTTCTGGGTAGGAAAGAAGCTAAAAATAAACTTCATTGGAAAAAATGAGAGGAGTAATGCTTTCCAAAGGAGGAGGCTGGATTAGGCTTCTCTAGCTTGGAAGATATAGCTAAAGCCTGAACCTTTAAAAACTGGTGGAGGCTAAAGGAAAATGGTAGCCTCTGAACTAATTATATTAAGGCCAGGTATAGGCTAGGTGACAATGCTTTTAAAAATACTAGGAAGACATCTAAAACCTAGAAATTGATGAGAGAGCAACAAGGAATTGTAGATAAACATTCAATTTTAATTGAAAGTGGGTGGAAATGGATATTAAATCCACATGGAAAATTCACAATAAAGAGTGCGAAATGGCTGGTTAGAAGCAAGAGGCCGGCGCAGGAAATATTTAGGAGGGCATGGATAAAGGAGTTACCGTAAAAAATAAATATTTTCATGTGGAAGCTCCTCTCAAATGTGATTCCGGTAGATGATAATATACAAAGGAAAGGAATAAAGTTAGCATCTAGATGTGAATGTTGTTATCAGGAAGTGGAAAGTATTAATCACTTATTCTCAATAGGGATAATAGTTATGAAGCTATGGAAAAAATTAGAGGAAGTGGCGGGCATTGAAAAAGGTGCGTTAGGCCTGAAAGATAGATTAAAAAATTGGAGTAAGCACACAAAAAATAAAATCCTCAAATGGCTAATAAACTTTCTTCCGCATATAGCAGTTTGGTGCTTATGGAAAATAAGAAATAAAAATAGATTTGAAGGTATTCCAATGAATTTTAATAACATTCTAGAAGAAATAAAAAAAGAAAGCTCAGTTATCTCAGCCTGTAATCCTATAAATATTAGAAATATAGACTTAGATGAAAATAGGAAAAAAACTTGAGGCCTCTCTATAAAAATTGGGGCTCAGCTGAAAGTTAGAATTATTAGCTGGGACAAGACTCTGCAAGGAAAGTTCGCTCTCTACACGGATGGCTCTTTTAAGAGAGAAATGGGGGTTGCTGGGGTGCAGGTATAATAAGAAATAAGGAGGGAGGGGCTATGAGAGCATTCACAATGAAAGGGGATGCATCTTCAGCTCTACAGGCAGAAATTATGGTCTTACATAAAGGCTTATTAATTTGCAAAGAAAATAATTTTTTAAATATTTAGGTTCAGGTAGACTCAAGTTTATTAGTCGATCTGGTGTCAAATAAAATAAAACTATGGAGGCTTGAGGAGGAAATGAACCCAATTAAAAAATTTTTAATTGAATTGAAAGGAACAACGCTGCATATATTAAGAGAAGCTAATGCGGTAGCGGATAAATTGGCAGCAGAAGGTTAGAGAAAAGAAGAGCAAGAATTTGGGGAAGAGGATATCCCTTACAAGGTTAAAGGCTTAATAAATTTGGGGAAGAGGATATCCCTTACAGGTTTAAAGGCTTAATAAATTTGGGGAAGAGGATATCCCTTACAGGTTTAAAGGCTTAATAAATTTAGATAAAATAGGTTTTCCATATATTAGAACTCAGGAAATTAAAGATTAGGGACATAGTTTTTGGATTATAGGAAACAAAGGAAATTATTAATTGAAATATTTAATGATTGAGTTGTTTTGCAGCTTATTCAAAATGTAGTTAAAAATAAATTGGTCCTGATCCTGAGGGGCGATTATAAAGCATATGAGGCTAGCTGGTAATGGAGGATATTCTGCTTGTGCTTTCTGTGGTTTTTGGCTTTGTTGGTTTATGTATAGGTTAATTTGAAAGCGGCAGCTGAATGGAGTTTGTGGAAGCTTTAGAATGAAAGAACTAATGAGAAGTATGAAGCCAGGGTAAGGGTGGCATGAAGGAGCTGCTGCCATGTGTAGTGTCTGTATTTAAGTTTTAATGTAATGGTTGTGTGCTTTTCTGTTGTGTGTAGTGTCAGCTGTAATTCCCATCTGTTAGTCAGGTAAGTTAGCTAGCTGGAAAAAGCCTGCATTAAGTCTGCCATTTATGGCAGAATTATTAGTTTAGGAACAAAGTGGAGGGAACTAGATGGCAGATATCTGCCATTTATGGCAGATTGCTCTCTGTGGGTTTTTCTTTTTGGTTTTGCTGTTTTAGGTATGGATGAACTTGAAAGAAGCAGCTGAATGGGAGTGAGGATAGGCGCGGTCATGAAGGATCTGCTGTCACAGGCTGGATTAAGCCATAACAGACTTTGTCTGATATGGCTGTATGGGTTTTGTGCAGTGTCTGTAATTTAAGTTTAAATGTAATGTGTGTGCAGTGTCTGTTGTGTGTAGTGTCTGGTAAACGTGTAGACTTAGTGTCTGTTAGAGCAGGTTAGTTGGCTGGAAGAATCCAGCATCAATTCTGCCATTGGGAAAGTGGAAGGGCAGGCAAACAATAAAGCATATAAAGTGGGGCAGAGAATCAGGACAGACGGTCAAGCATGATCAATTGGGAGAATAGAATTAAAGAATGGGCAAATAAGAAGATTCCATTGTGCAGAAAATGCGGGAAAGTAATAAAGCACACATAAACAGAAGGCACAAGCAGGATAGAGATAATTCTAAACACAAAAGGCCTTATGCATAAACTAAATCAGAAAACTGCATAGAGAAGCTTTAATGTATTTTTTGGGTTTTAATGGGTGTAAGAGGGGAAAAGGTAGTATTTAGTTTGTAAAAAAGGTGTTCCTCTGCCAAAAGAGATGGTTATTATAATAATAAAATAAACCTTAAAAAAAAAGAAGAAAAAAAAAGATTAAAAAAATAAGAAGAATTAAAAAAATACAAATAATAAAAAGAATAATAATAATAAGAAACATAAAATAATATGTAAAATAAGAATAATAAGTAAAAAATGAAGAATAAGAAGAATAATAAATTATAAGAAGAATACGAAGATTAAGAAGAATACACAAAATAAGAATTATACTTAGAATAAGTAAATTAAGGAGAATACGAAGAATAAAAAGAATAAGAAGAATAAAAAGAATAAGAATAATAAAAAAAATAAGAAAAAAAATAAATAAAAAAGAATAATAAGAATAATAAGAATAAAAAGAGAATGAAGAATAAGAAGAATAAGATGAATAAAAAGAATAAAAAAATAAGAAGAATAAAAAAAATAATAAGTATAAGATAATAAGAAGAATAATGATGAATAAAAAGAATAAGCTGAATTAGATGAATAAGAAGAATAAGATGAATAAAATGAATAAAAAGAATAAGAAGAATAAAAATAATAATAAAAATAAAAAAAAGATGAATATGAAGAATAAAAAAGAATAAGACGAATAAGAAGATTAAGAAGAATAATAAGAATAAGATGGTGCAGTGTTTTGTCGCTGTTACAATGAAGGTGATACTATTTTCGGAATCCATGGACATTTCTGATGAGGTGAAGCTCAAGATTCATGCATGGATTGTCGATGTAAAGGCCCAAGCGGCAAGCTGGAATGCAACTTCAAGCATCTTCATCTTGATTTCCATTAGTTCAAGGATGAAGCGACAGGCAATAAAAAACTGAAAATTAATGCCTGGTTTACCAATTGCAAGACTTGTGCTGTGATCAAGACCGCTATTAGTAATATCAAAAATCTAATTACCGGTGTTACCAAGGGATACCAATATAAGATGCGATTCGTCTATGCTCATTTTCTGATCAACACTTCCATTACCAATGATAGCAAGTCTATAGAGATTGATATTTTTCTCAGTTAAATGAAGGTAAGAAAGGTGGATATGCTTGATGGGGTTACTATCTCTCGATCAGAGAAAGTCAAAGATGAATTGATGTTGGATGGTAACAACATCGAGCTCATTTCAAGATCTGCTGCTCTTATTCATCAGAAATGTTTGGTGAAGAAGAAGGATATTAGGAAGTTTCTTGATGGAGTCTACATGTTTGAGAAAGGAACCATTACAGTTGAGGAATAACGGTCTTCTCTATGCGATTCTATCCTCTTCTTTTTGTTTTGCTTATTGCAATTTTTCATTATTTATGTTGCGAAAGGTATCCTTCAAATTTTTTTATATTGCAAAAAATTATTTTTTTTCCAAAAAAGGGAGAATAATAAGAATAAAAAGAATTAAAGAGTAAAAAAAATAAAAAGAATAAGTATAAAAAAAAATCTGAAAAATAAGAAGAATAAGTAAAATAAGATAATAAGTAGAATAAAACTAATAAGAAAAATTATGTGAATAAGAAGAATAAGAAGAAAAAAAAATAAGAAAAATAAGTATAATAAAAAGAATAATAATAAGAAAAATATGAAGAATAAGAAGAATACGAATAATAAGAATAATAAGAAGAATGAGAAGAATGATAAGAATACGAAGAATATGTAGAATAAGAAGATAATAAAAAAATGAAAATTTATAAGAATAATAAAAATAAAGAGAATTTGGAGAATACGGAGAACAAAAAGATTAAAAAGAATAAAAAGAATAAGAAGAATAAGAAGAATAAGAAGAATAAGAAGAATAAGAAGAATAAGAAGAATAAGAAGAATAAGAAGAATAAGAAGAATAAGAAGAATAAGTAGAATAAGAAAAATAAGAAAATAAGAAGAATACATAAAATAAGAATATTAAGTAGAATAAGAAGAACAAAAAGAATAAAAAAATAATAAGAATAAGAAAAAAAAATAAGAAGAATAAGAATAATAAGAACAATAAGAAGAATAATAAAAATAATAATAATTATAATAATAATAAGAATAATAAAACGAATAAGAAGAAAAAGAAGATTAAAATAATAAGAAGAATATGAAGTACAAGAAGAATTAGAAGAATAAAAATAAAAAAAAAGAATAAGAAGAATAAGAAAAATAAGAAGAATAAGAAGAATAAGAAGAATAAGAAGAATAAGAAGAATAGGAAGAATATGAAGAATAGGAAGAATAAGAAGGATAAGAAAAATAAGAAGAATAAGAAGAATAAGAAGAATAAGAAGAATAATAAGAATAAGAAGAATAATAAGAATAATAAGAATAATAAGAATAATAAGAATAATAAGAATAATAAGAATACAAAGAATAAGAAGAATACAAAAAATAAGAAAAATAAGTAGAATAAGAAAAAAAAGTAGAATAAGAATAATAAGAAGAATTAGAAGAATAAGAAGAATTAGAAGAATTAGAAGAATAAGAAGAATAAGAAGAATAATAAGAATAATAAGAATAATAAGAATAATAAGAATAAGAATAATAATAAGAAAAAGAATAAAAAGAATAATAAGAATGATAATAAGAATTAGAAGAATAAAATAATATGTAGAATAAAAAGAATAAGAAGAATAAGAAGAATAAGAAGAAAATGACGATAAATAAGAATAACAAAAATAAGGCGAATTTGGAGAATAAGAAGAATAAAAAGAAAAAGAAGAATAATAAGAATTAGAAGAATAAAAAGAATAAGAAGAATAAGTAAAATAAGAAGAATACGAAAATAAGAAGAATACATAAAATAAGAAGAATAAGTAGAATAAGAAGAATAAGAAGAATAAGAAGAATAAGAAGAATAAAATAATAATAAGAATAAAAAGAATAAAATAATAATAAGAATAAGAAGAATAAGAAGAATAAGAATAAAAAAAGAATAAGAATAATAAGAATAATAAGAAGAATAATAAGAAAATTAATAATAAAAAGAATAAGAATAAATAAAAGAATAAGAAGAAAAGGAAGATTAAAAGAATAAGAAAAATTAGAAGAAAAAGAAGAAAAAAAAGAATTAGAAGAATAAAAATAATAAAATGAATAAGAAGAATAAAAAGAATAAGAAGAATAAAAAGACTAAGAAGAATAAGAAGAATACAAAGAATAAGAAGAATATGAAAAATAAGAACAATAAGAAGAATAAGAAGAATACGTAAAATAAGTATAAAAAGTAGAATAAGAAGAATAAGTAGAATAACAAGAATAAGAAGAATAAGAAGAATAAGTGTAATAAGAAGAATAAAAAGAATAAGAAGAATAAAAAGATTAAGAGGAATAAGAAGAATAAGAAGAAAAAAAGAATAATAAGAATAATAAGAATAAGAAGAATAAAAAATAATAACAAGAATAAGAATAATAATATGAATAAGAAATATAAAGAAGAATAAGAAGAATTAGAAAAATAAAAAAAATAAAAAAAAATAAGAAGAATAAAAAGAATAAAAATAATAAGAAGAGTAAGAATAATAAAAAAATAAGAAGAATAATAAGAATAAGAAGAATATGAAGAATATGTAGATTAAGAAGAATAAGAACAAAAAGTAAATAAAATGAATTTGGAAAATAAGATAAATAAGTAAAATAAGATAATAAGTAAAATAAAAAGAATAAGAAGAATATGAAGAATAAGAAGTATAAGAAGAATAAGAAGGAAAAGAAGGATAGAAGAATAAGAAGAATAAAAAGATTAAGAAAAATAAGTATAATAAAAAAGAATAATAATAATAATAATATGAAGAATAAAAAAAATACGAAGAATAAGAATAATAAGAATAATAAGAAGAATACGAATAATAAGAAGAAAATAAAAATAAGAAGAATTAAAAGATAAAGATGATTAAGAAGAATATGAAGAATAAGAAGAATAAAAATAAAAAAATAATAATAATAATAATAAAAATAAGAAGAAAAAGAATAATAAAAATAAGAATAATAAAAAAAATAAGAAGAATAAGAAGAATATGAATAATAATAAGAATTAGAAGAATAAATAGAATATTAAAAATAAGAATAATAAGAAGAATAAGAAGAATATGAATACTATGAATAATAATAATAAGAATAAATTGAATATTAAAAATAAGAATAATAAGAAGAAAAAAAAGAATAAAATATTAAGAAAAATAACAAGAATAAAAAAAATAACAAAATTAAGAATAATAAGAAGAATATGAAGAATAAGTAAAATAGAAAGAATAAGTAGAAAAAGAAGAATATGAAGAATAAAAAAATAAAACTAATAAGAAGAATTTGAAGAATAAAATGAATAATAATAATATGAAGAATAAGAATAATAAGAAGAATAAGATGAATAAAAAGAATAAGAATAATAATAAGAATTAGAAGAATAATAAGAATAATAAGAATAAGAAGATAAATAAAAATAATAAGAATAAGAATAATAAGAACATTAAGAATATGAAGAATTTGAAGAATAAGAAGAATAAAAATATTAAAAAAAAAGAAAAATATTAAGCACAGGTCATATAAGAAGAATGAGTATAATTAGAAGAATAAAAAGAATATGAAGAATAAAAGAAATAAAAGAATAAAAAGAAATAAAAGAATAAGAAAAATTAGAAGTATAAAAATAATAAGAATATTAAGAATAATACGAATAATATGAAGGATTAGAAGAATAAAAAATACGAACAAAAAGAAGAATGAGAAAAATAAAAAGAATTAGAATAATAAGAAGAAAAAGAAGAATAATAATATGAATGAAGAAAGAATAGAAGAATAATTCCGTGATCTCAATTCTAGAGAGAGAAAGTGACAATTCTAGAGAGAGAAATCTTCATTGTTGATGGGTTGAAGCTTGATTTGAAGCAAAAATAAAGAATATTTTTTAAAAAAATCATTTTCTTCTATTCTCAAAGAGCCCATGACATTATGTGGGTAAAATGCTTGTTAGGAATGAGCTCTTGTGTTTATCTTCTCGAAGGAGGCATTTGGGAATCTTAAAGAACCGTTCATACTCATGCTAATTGGGATGTTTTCGTATGGTAGGTTGAAGTTTGAAAATATACAAGCTTTTGTTGCCTTACAGATTCGGGCAATTGAGAAGCTGGCTCTATCATACATGAAACATGTGTTCTTACTATTTAAAAAGGAGGAGAATTTCTATAGAATCTAGTTAATGAGCCAGTGTCTTGTTGCAAGCCTTCTAATGCGAGTTTTCAAGTGGTTGGAGAAGTTTAATCCATCAAAGGAGCCTCCTCAAGCCCTAGTATGGTTCTGCTTACCGAGATTGCCTCTGCATCTATTTAATAAACACTCTCTCTTTCTCATTACTCATTGTTTGGTCCTTCGTGGATGCTTGATGAAGCCAAGGCCTGTAATACCAGGCTGAGTATGACAAGGGTGTGTGTGGAGGTGAATATGCTTGTTCCATTACCACAAAGAGTGTGGGTAGGCCAGATACAATAAATGAGTTTTGGCAACCCCTAATTGCTTAGAATCCCCCTAGCCACTATTCGAAATGTTATAAAATGGGTCATGGGGCAATGGAATGCATTGTAGAAAGGTAGAAGGTTATTAGGGAAGAGAGAAAGGGTTGGATAGAGAGTGGGTTAAAAAAGGCCAGGAAGAGGCAAGGTTATTAAGTGAAAATGGGGGAGAAGAAAAGTTAAACAGGCAGGAGGAAAGGGAAGAAGAGAGGTGGGAAGAAGAAAGGAGTGATCTAGAATGAGGAGAGATAGCTAC
The DNA here is from genome assembly GCA_029783825.1 of Sapria himalayana. Lineage (NCBI taxonomy): Eukaryota > Viridiplantae > Streptophyta > Magnoliopsida > Malpighiales > Rafflesiaceae > Sapria > Sapria himalayana. Next base: position 21,133 of record JAREIK010016962.1, read on the forward strand.
AGCAAACGGGAGAGGGAAGGTGAGGAAGGGGAGCTCGGTTAGATTAAAAAAAAGTTGAGGTACAGCAGGAAAAGAGGGCAGATTCTATAGTGGCGGGAATAAAATTTGTGGGGATGAGAATGGGGGCAAAGGATGGTGTTTTGTAACAACTATTTCTTGTTTAACACAAGAAATTCTCAAGAACAGAAGCAGAAACTAGAAGAAGAAGAGATGAACAGAGAAGAAGAAGAGAGGAAGAAATATCGCGCAGCAGAGCAATTCAAAAACCAATCAATAAATGATCCAGCAGCTAGGTCAAAAGAAAATATCGGCTTTTATATCAGTCCGATAAATTAAAACAAATAAATGTACTGAAAAGAATACTTTACAGAAATGCACCGATAATTGCTCATTAAGGGCAATTCTGTAATTTCAATTTCATAACTCAACAAAACGAACAGCCCATCAACAATCCCCCCGATTCGATGTAGTTGAGGTCAGTCCAAGCTTTTCTCTCAAATAGATAAGCTTTTCTCTTGGTAAGGACCTGTGTTGCACGGATACGGCTAGGGAGTGCCGTGTCCACGTGTCGGACACGTGGACATGGCGACACACGTCGGACACGCGTCGGATACGTGTCCGACCAGCCACGTGGCGTATCGGACACAAATCCGTATGCGATACGCCACGTGGCGTATCGGATACGCGTCGGAGACGTATCCGACGAGTTTTTCGGAAACAATCGTTTCCGAAAAACTCCAGACGCGTCGTTTACCTACCGACGCGTCGTTAGAGGGTTTCGGGAGGGGGTTTCGGAAAATCGGGTGGAGGGGAGGGGGTTTCGGAAGGGGGGTACGGGGAGGGGAGGTTTCGGGAGGGGGAGGGGGGGGGAAAGGGTTTCGGGAGGGGGTTTCGGGAGTGATTTTCGGGAGGGGGGTGGAGGGGGGTTTCGGGAGGGATTTTCGGGAGGGGGGAAAAAGGTTCCGGAGAGAGGATTTTCGGGGAAAAAGGTTCTGGAGGGGAAAAAGGTTCTGGAAAAAGGTTCGGGAGGGATTTTCGGGGAGGGGGGAGGGGGGAGGGGGAGGGGGAGGGGAGAGAGGATGTTAGAGGTTTAAATTTTTTTTAAATTAATTTAAAAAATAGAATTTTAAATTATTTTAAAATACTATATCTTATATTATTTTAAAATACTATATTTTAAATTATTTTAAAATACTATATTTAAAATATATGTTAGAGAGAGTTAGAAGCTGTAACGGGAGGGGGCAGGGCCGCAGGGGTTAGAGGGCTTAAATATATATTTTTTATATTTTAATTATTATTGTTTGTTTAATATATATACAAAATATAATAAACAAATAATTTATTTTAATTTTATTTAAGCCCTCTAAATTTTTATTTATCAAAATATCTTAGCATTTTTTTTATTTATCTAAATTTATGTTAATAGATAATATTTATATTTAATTTTTTTTTCATGCCGTGTCCTAGCCGTATCTGTATCCTAGTTTTTTGGAATTTGTCGTGTCCCCGTATCCTGCCGTGTCGTATCCCCGTGTTCGTATCCGTGTCCGTGCAACATAGGTAAGGACTTTGTGAATATATCGGCAACTTGATCTTCAGTCCTGCAAAAAACCAATTTAACTTCATTAGATTCAATCGTATCCTTAATAAAGTGATATTTCAAACCTATGTGTTTAGTTTGACTGTGCATTACCATATCACTCGCAATAGATATAGTGGATTGATTATCACACAGAATTTTTGTTGGATATTTTTGGACTTTATCTAAGTCGCCCAACAGTTTTCTAAGCCATAAGGCTTGAGAGGTTGCAACTGAAGCTGAAACATATTCAGCTTCAGTAGTGGACAAAGCTACAGTTGATTGTTTCTTGGACTGCCAAGAAACTACAGCAGTTCCAAGATTAAATACATATCCAGAGGTACCTTTGTAATCCTCTGGATTTCCTCCCCAATCACTATCACAATAACCTATGATTTCTGTATGGTTAATTCTATGATATTTCAGACCTAAATTAAGTGTACCTTTGAGATATCTCAATATACGTTTAGCAGCACTTAAGTGTATATGATTCGGACAGTGCATAAAACATGATAACAAATGAACTGAGAAAACTATGTCAGGTCTGGTTGCTGAAGCATACAGCAGACTGCCTATTAGACTTCTGAAATTTTTCATATTTACTGGTTTACCCTTAGCTGAAAGAAGTTTCTGGTTTACTTCTAAAGGGGTAGATACTGGTTTACAATCACTCATTCCAAAGTTTTTTAATACTTGTTTAATGTATGAGATTTGAGAAACGGACACACCACTTGTGTCTTGAATTATTTCAAGTCCTAGGAATTGTGTTAGACTTCCTAGATCAGACATTTCATATCTAAATTCCATTTCTCTCCTAAAATTATTTATCAATTCTGTTTTATTACTTGTAAATACAATATCATCAACATACAAGGAAACAATCAAAATTCCAGAATTGTTATCTCTTTTAATATAGAGTGTAGGCTCACTCTTGCTTCTACTGAATCCTTGATTCAGAAGATAAGAGTTGATTTGTTGATACTAAGCACAAGGAGCTTGTTTCAACCCATACAAGGCCTTATTTAATTTATAAACACAGTGTTCACTCCCCTTTCTCACAAACCCAGGGGGTTGTTCTACATATATCTCTTCCTTAAGTTTTCCATTTAAAAAAGCAGACTTTATATCCAATTGGAATAAATTCCAACCTTTCTGTCCGGCTAAGGCTATTAAGAGCCTTATGGTTTCTAACCTTGCCACTGGAGCAAAGGTCTCATGGTAGTCTAATCCAGGTTTTTGTGAGTAACCTTTGGCTACCAATCGAGCCTTGTATACAGGCTGATTTGAGTTTGATTTAAATTTAATTCTATAAATCCACTTAACACCTATACTGTGTTTATTTTGAGGTAAGTCAACTAAAGTCCAAGTGTTATTTTTCTCGATAACAGACATTTCTGTCTGGATCGCTTTGAACCAGAATTGATGTTTTACAGCCTCTTCATAGTTGAGTGTCTCAACTGAGGTGTAGTTACATCTCTGATAAATATCTGACAGGTTTCTATACTTTACAGGGGTTATTTTACTAAGTTCAGTCCTCGATTCAGAATTAGATGATGTACAATAACTATGTTCAGAAATAGATTTGGACTTATATTGAGAATCATGTTCAGTAAAAGAATCAGAATCAGAAATAATCTCAGAAGTAAAAGTAGAGGGTGAGCCGAAATCATACCCTGGATCATTTTTAAATTTATAGCAGGTTGCACCAGTTTTTGTGCAACCATTTTTGGTTCCAGAATTTGCTTCACTTAAATCTCCATCCCACATACTGTTTTCATCAATCAAAATATCTCTACTCACCAGAAATGTCTTTGTTTCTGGTGAGTACAGTCTGTAACCCTTGGATTGCAGACTGTAGCCTACAAAAATACATTTTAGACTCTTGGAGTCTAATTTGGTTCTATGTGCACTTGGTATATGGGAGTAACAAACACTCCCGAATACCTTTAGGTGTTTAACACTAGGCTTCCTACCAGTCCAGGCTTGCAATGGAGTTATGTTTTCCAGTGCTTTGGTTGGGCATCTATTGAGCAGGTACACAGAAGTGTTCACTGCCTCTGCCCAAAAAATCATTGGTAGGTTTTTCTGATTTAACAATGTTCTGGCCATTTCCATTATTGTCCTATTTTTCCTCTCCACAACTCCATTCTGTTGTGGTGAGTAAGCAGTGGTAAGTTGTCTAGTTATTCCTTTAGATTCACAGTAATCTGTGAATTTTTAAGAGAGGAACTCACCTCCTCTGTCTGTTCTAAGTGACTTGACACTTAGACCAGATTGTCTCTCAACAAGGGGTAAAAGTTTCTTGAAGCATTCAAGTGCTTCAGACTTGTGCTTCAAGAAAAAAACCCATATATATCTTGTGCAGTCATCTATAAATAACAGGAAATAACTACTACTGCCTAAGGACTTTACTGACATATGACCACATATGTCAGCATGTAATAATTCCAGAGGTTGAGAAGCTTTCCAGGCAGAGTGCTTCGGAAAGCTTCTTCTGGATTGTTTTCCCAGTGAACATACTTCACAGATAGAATTAGGTGGTGTAAGGTTTGAAGGCATACCAGTTACCAAATTATTTTGAAAAATATTTTTTAGGTCAGAGTAATTCAAATGCCCAAACCTTCTGTGCCATAGAGAGGTGACAGATTGGACATTCATTGAGAATGCCTTATCTGTTTTCTCAGCAAATATCAGTGGAAAACTTCTTCCACTCGACATTTTTACAATCCAGGAAGGTTGATTGCAATTTTGGTCAAAAATTTTACATATTTTATTTTCTAACATTAATTTATAGTCTTTTTCAATTAATTGGCCAACACTTAGTAGATTCTGGTCCAATGCAGGAACCAGAAGTACATCTTTTATGAACTTTGTTCCAGAGTAGGTGGGTACTGCCACTCTGCCCTTGGCTTGCGCCTGAACTAGTTCACCATTCCCCAATTTGACTTGTGAATTTACTACTGGAAGTAAATCCACAAATATCTCTTCATTTCCAGACATGTGGTTTGAGCAGCCACTATCCAGAAACCAAGTGTTTATTGAGTGTGTATTTTCTGTTTCATTTACATAAAACAGATGTTCTACAGAACTTACTCGTTCTGTAAAACCAGCACTCTGGTTGGAGATGTTCTTACAGTTCTTTGAACTGTGCCCAAACTTTTTACAATTTTGGCACTGATTTTGTTTTTTAAACCAACACTCTGTCGCAGTGTGGTTTAGTCTCTTGCAAATAGTGCAAGAGGATACTTGTTCCTTAGATGAGTCTGAAGAGTGAGTAGAGAAAGAGCCTGTTTTAATTTTATTTTTATTTTTATTTTTAGATCCATACCTTAGTGCATTTTTCTTGTTCCTCATATCTCTGTATTGCTCTTCAGCCTTAATGGAGCTATCTTCCCATCTTGACTGCATTGCAGTCTCTGCAGAACTTTATGCTCTCTTCAGTAATCGACCCTCATAAGACTTCAGGGAGCTCAAAACTTGCTGGATGGAGAGTTTTGATAGGTCTTTGGTCTCCTCAATAACTGCCACAATGACATCAAATTTATCAGGCATACAGATTAAAATTTTTTCAACCAATCGAGTCTCAGAGACATTTTCTCCATGAATCTTCAGTTGATTAACAATATCTAAGAACTGAGTTGAAAACTCAGTAAGAGAATCTGAGTTTTTCATACTCAGATTCTCGAAGTCTTTTCTCAAGGAGTGCAGAAGAGCTCCTCGAGCCTTCTTATCTCCTTGATATTCCTCGATTAGGAGGTCCCATGCCTCCTTGGCTTGAGTACAGCCAAGTAATCTAGGGAATATCGCATTACTTACACCCTGTTGGATGAAAAGTAATGCCTTAGCATTTAACTTCCTCAATTCCTTCTCTTGTAACAGTTCTTTACCTTCCAGAATAGAGAAATTAGGAGCTTCTTCATATCCAGAAACCACTATTTCCCATATGTCTTGGGAGATAAATAATGTTCGCATTTTGACAAGCCAATAGTCAAAATTATCACCATCAAACAAGGGAATAGGAATTAAACCCGAGTTTGATGTGTTTTGAGTTTTTGAAAACATAATATCTTAAGAACAGCTTGAAAAAATATGAACAGAAGGTTGGGGTTTTGTTAAAAATAGGTTTTAAAAAACCACAAAACCTTTAGATCTTACTAGATCTGGTTAGATCTATGCTCGATCTTAAGAAATTTGTAAAAAATATTTAGGTTTTCAGAGAACGCCTAACTAGAGAAATTAGATTTGAATATTGTTCAAAAATAATTTCAATCGCAGTTAGGTATCGATGATCTGATACCACAATGTTGTTTTGTAACAACTATTTCTTGTTTAACACAAGAAATTCTCAAGAACAGAAGCAGAAACTAGAAGAAGAAGAGATGAACAGAGAAGAAGAAGAGAGGAAGAAATATCGCGCAGCAGAGCAATTCAAAAACCAATCAATAAATGATCCAGCAGCTAGGTCAAAAGAAAATATCGGCTTTTATATCAGTCCGATAAATTAAAACAAATAAATGTACTGAAAAGAATACTTTACAGAAATGCACCGATAATTGCTCATTAAGGGCAATTCTGTAATTTCAATTTCATAACTCAACAAAACGAACAGCCCGTCAACAAAGGAGATAGACACAGTGGGAAAAGATGGAACAAAAAAACCTAAAGAAAATTATGGAGTTAGAAGAGAAGGGGAGGGTAAGGAAGGGATAGAAAAAGATAGGGAGAAGAGGGGTTTATTTATTGAGTTAGAAGGGGAGGAGAAGGGGGTTACGGGAAAGCTAAGTTTAAATAGAGGGCATGGAAAGATAGGATAAGAGTGGGAGGATATACAATAGAAAAGAGGAGTATTAGAGAGGGGTAGGAGAAGGAGAAGTGAGAGGGATCTAGAGAGGGAGCTAGAAGAATATAATTGGGCAGAGGGTGGCCTCCTATTGGAAGAGGAATTGAACTCAAAAAGCTGGCCAATCATTAACAGAAATAAGGAAAGAATTAAGAAAGCACACATGCATGATTACAACAAAACACAAGATGATGCTAGACTATATAAGAAGATGTTGGCCATCAGAGATTTAGAGAACAAGGAAAAAGCAATGGAAGTCATCAGGATTATGGGATTGGGCATGGCATGGTAAAGGTACAACAGAATTTGACTAGGAAAGCTGATTTTTCTCAGCTTAGTTCAAGTAAATTAACAAGAAACATGAATAAATATCTAAACAAAAAATATCAGACAAAGTATACCATGAGATCACAAGCTAGCTACTTTAGAAAATGAATAGTAGTTTATTTTGGAACAAAAGAGGAATAGCGAACACTCTATCGATAAATAAGGTTAAAAAACTTACCAAATTACATAGGAATAAAATTATTATTCTAGCTGAACTATGGTAAACAATAATCAACTAGATAAATATTGAAGTATGTTAAGTATGTATAAAACTTATGCTAATCATAATGAGAAGTTATGGATTATGTTGAATAATTCCATAGATATAAATATAGTTAAAGATGCTAGTCAAATGGTTAGCTTTAAAATAGGAAAACACTCAAATGCAATAATTTTGGCTGTATATCCAAGTAATGCCAGGGAAACAAAGAGATCACTCTAGCAGGAAATGCAAGAGATAGAGCAGAATAACTATCTCTGGATCATAGGAGGAGTCTTTAATGTGATAAGGCACCCTCATGAGAAGAAAAAAGGTAGACGCCTGGACCAGGCAGCATTAGCCTAATTAAACGAGGCATTAGATAATGCAAACTTGATTGAGGCAGACTTCTTGGGAGCACGGTACACATGGTGTAACAAGTGGAGGAAAAGAGGAGCAATCTGGTCCAAATTAGACATAGTGTTATATTACTCCAAATGGATAGATAAGTTAGGAAATGTAAAGGTAAAACATTTAAATAGAACTTGCTTAGATTATAGACCACTCTTTATATCTTGGCAGAATTGTGGAAAAGATCAGAATGGATTTAAGTTTCAGAATGCATGGGGATTGCACAAAGACTTTGTTAGGGTAGTCAGAGATACATGGGAAAGACCAATTTCTGGAAACTCTATGCATATCCTAGAAACTAAACTAAGTAGCCTAGGATCTGCTCTTATGACCTAGAATAAAGACACTTTCGGAAATATTAATAAAAAAATTCAGGAAGCAAAAGAAAGGGTCGCAAGGTTAGAAATAATCTATGAGGAAGTGCAAGATGAGTACTAAAGGGTAGAGTTAACCAAAGTAAAAATAGAACTAAGACTCAGAATGCATATGGAAGAAGTCTTTTTGAAGCAAATGGCAACTAAATGGTTGAAAGATGGGAATACGAATACAAAGTTTTTTAAAGCCATGGAAAAAATTAGGATTCAAAAGCAGAAAATAAAAGGCTTAAGAACTACTAATGGATAGTGGGTTGAAAAGGAAGAGGATATAAGAGGAGAGATAGAAGAGTTCTTTAAAAATCACCTATGTGAAAGGACACCTCAGGCAGTGTCTCACTAATGCAAGCTATATAAAAATGAGTCACGGAGAAGGAGAATAAATGGCTTGAAGAATTTTCATCAAGGGGGGAGGTCAAAGAAGCAATCTTCAACTCTAACAAAGAAAGCACAGTAGACCCAGATGGCTGGAATAATAAATTTTTTTAACGTAGCTGGAACACAATAAAAAAGGATCTAGATTTGGGTAATCGCACTTCCACGGGTAGTGAGATTAAGAAACAGAAAACAACAGAAACACATAAAACAAGAAATATATATCCCAATCCAAGAAGCATCCACGACAGAATCAAAAATGAGAAATCAACACAGGAAATAACGTGGTTCGCTAGTCGCTCAGTAGACTAGCTACCTCCACCAGGAAACGCTTATGCATTACAGATTAAAACTAAACAGAACATCTTACAGTATGCAGCATGCAGTAGTCATGAAATCGCGCAGAGAGAGGAGAGGGATGATGAACAGTTCAAAACGGGTCAAAAACAGCCACCCGAAAAAATAAATTACAAATCGTTTTATATGAAAAATAAACATCTGGTTCATTTAACCGAAGCAGGTCGGATCATGAAATGGGTCAGGCTCTGCTCCAAAAATTTCAGCCCGCTGACTAGTCAGCGGGACCTCCATTATTGAGCTACCGCTGCATCCATGGGCTTTTAATATTTCTTTTCCTGTATTTACATGAAAATATTAAAAACAGAGAAGACATTTGGTTATACAAATAGATTATTAAGTAAAAACAAATTACATATACAGCATTAGTGGCAGCCATCACATGGATCTTTGAGGGAGCTGATATTACTAAGAAATGGGCATGCTCCTTTATTGTATTGATTCCAAAAAATGAGAACCCACAGAAATGTGAAGATTATATGCCAATTAGCTTATGCAACACAATATACAAGATACTAACTAAATTGCTTCAGAGTAGGCTTAATAGGATTTTACATTCTATTATATCAGCTGAGCAAGTGAGCTTTGTAAAAAATAAATCAATAATGGAAAATATTAATTTAGCCATAGAAATGATGAGTGAATTAGGTTCTAAGAGAAGAGAACACAATGTAATATTCAAATTAGATTTATCTAAAGCTTTTGACAGGGTAGAATGAGATACTATATGTCACGTAATGAGAAAATTGGTATTCTTAGAATTTTGAATAGATCTAACATATAGGTGTGTTTCTAGTGCATGAGTGAAAATCCTAGTAAATGGATAGGTTGGAAGAAAATTTAAGTCAATTAGAGGATTAAGACAAGGAGATCCACTCTCGCTCTCACTATTTAACATCTATCTTGAACTATTAATAGTAAATTTGAAAATGGAAATGAGGAATGGTAAAATCTTAGCCTATAAATAGTCGAGGAATACCTCGAATGTGTGCTGCCAAGCGTATGTAGATAACATTATTTTCTTCTCCAATGCCAGCGGGACATCATCATTGGAATATATGATAAGCCTATTATAGGTATTGGAGGAGGAAACCAGACAAATATTAAATAAGAATAAATATCAATTTATTATAGCAAGGAGAGCACTGACAAATATAGTTCAAAATTAAAGAGGATGATAGGTTTCTCACAAAAGATAGGAGTGCTAATGTATTTGGGATGCTCGATCTTCAAAGGCAGACTAAAAGAAGAATATTTAGCATTCCTAGTCAAAAAATTGAAAAAAAAAATTGTGGGCTGGAAGGAAGACTTGCTAAGCATGACAGGTAGTTCTACCTTAATTTCACATGTGATTCAAAGCTCATTAGCATATACTCTAATGGCAGAACAACTACCAAAAAAGATGTTAAATACATTAGAAAAGGAGATGTCTAACTTTTTATGGGGTAAGAAGGAAGCGAAACCCAAGCTACATTAGAAAAAATGGGAAGATCTATGCTTACCAAAAGAGGAGGCTAGTTTAGGCTTTATTAGTCTAAATGATATATCCAAAGCCCGGGCCTACAAAAATTGGTGGAGTTTGAAGGATAATACCAGCCTATGGGTGGAATGAGAGCCAGACTTAAATGATAGGATAACTCATTTAGGGAATCAATAAAGTCTTCTAAATGCTACAAACTAATGCGGAATCAGCAAAGTATAGTGGACAAGCACTCAATTCTGGTAAACAACAGATGGAAATGGACCTTGAATGCTCAAAAATAATTCTTATTAAAACGTGCAAAAAAAAGCTAACAATAAAGAAAATGGAACCTCATGATATCTTCAAATGAGCATGGGAGATAGAAATGCCTCAAAAAATCAACATTTTCATGTGGAGGGTCCTATCAAACACCATTATGCTAGATGATAATATTCAAAAGAGAGGTATAAAATTAGCATCTAGATGCAAATGTTGCTTAGAGGCAACAGAAAGCATAGATCATTAGTTTTTCATATGGAGGATAGCTTTATAAGTATTGAAAAAAATAGAAAAAAGATGTGGGCATGGAAAAAAGAAAGATACCTTTGAAGGCCATGATTGAATATTGGAAGCAAGCCGACTTAAAGGCTAAGCTGTTAAAATGGATTAGAGATAATATACCTCACATAATTGTCTGGTGTATATGGAAAGCTAGAAATAGATATAGATTTGAGAATGCTTCAATGAGCACCAAGAGCATACTAGAAGATATAAAAAGGGAAAGCTCTTCCATTTCAGCCTGCAACCTAATAAGAGTTAGTAATAAGAACAAAGAGGCAGAAATTAAAAAGTTATGGAGGTTGGAAACCATTAGGAAAAAACCACCAGGTACTAAAATATTCACTTGGGACAAACCACTGAATGGTGCATTAGCCTTAAACACGAATGGAAGCTTCAAAAGGGATATGGGGGTGGCAGAAGGAGGAGGGGCTATAAGAGAGGAGTAAGGAAAGGTCATTAATGTATTTACTATGAGAAGAGTAGCCATATCAACCTTGCATGTAAAAATAATGTCATTGCAAAAGGGTCTGGAAATCTGTAGCATAATATAAATTCCAAAAAAATACAAGTACAGGTGGACTCACACCTACTGGTGGATTTAGCCATAAGAAAGAATTATGGAGGTTAGAAGAAGAAATATGAAGTATCAAGCAGGCTCTAATAGATTTGAATGGCGAAGTGACACATATATATAAAGAAGCAAATACACTCGCAGACAGGTTAAGAGAAGAAGGAAGGAAGAAAATTTTTCGAGAATTTGGCGGAGAAGACATTCCAGACAGATTCGAAGGTATAATTAAATTAGATAAGATAGGCTTTCCTTACTTTAAAGTCACAAAGAATAAGAACTAATAAATAGGACGAGTTGAGGTACTGGTGGACTTAAGCTAGAATTTCAAGAAAATAGAAGCATTAACTATTTGTAATAAACAAATTTGAAACATAGGACAAAATTAAAAGTAGGGCAGAAAGATTAAAATAGATAAAGATTAAAGATAAAAGATATATTTACATTAAAAGATTAAATAAGTGATCTATTCCTACCTTGCTATTTTATTTCTAGGTTGGTTGTTTTGGTTGGCTTGGCTTCATAGAATAGGAGAGAAATCCTTGCTCTACTAGCACAAAAAGGAGAAGGCAGAACTATAATAGCAGAATCAATATGCAGGATTTTTTGTAGGATGTGATGGATGTATTCTCCGCTTGTTATTGCTTATTTGTTTGGCTTCTTGAAAAGGTAGGAGATAAACCAGAGGAAGGAGAAGGAAGACAAAGAAAAATAAGAGTATAATTTTAGGCATAACTAGAAGGACCAAAATCAAAACAGTAGCAGTATACACTACTGCTGGTTTTTCTGTTTAGCAGGAAGTTTAAAGAAGGCAACAATAGGGGAGAAAGTGGAATGAAACAAGATGTTGCCTATCTATGCAAGATGGGATGGATGTATTTGTTGTTATTGCTTGCTTGTTTGATTTTGTAAGGGCTAGAGACAAATCAGAGAATGTGATAGAGATGAATCAGAGGTAGATAAGAGGATATTATGGACTAAAGCAGTATATTCCCTGCCTATTATTACTTTTTTTTGTTTGTTTTGTTTGTTTTATTCTTTATAAGGGCAGGAGACAAATCAGAGGCAAAAGGAGAAACTATAGGTAAAAGCAACACAAAAGATAGAACTTTCGACAAGAGCTAAAAGGTGCAAATAGTAGAACAAAGGAAGGAGCTGGATGCAGGCTGCTGCTATTTACTGTTACTGCTATATTGCTGCCTTTTGTATAATAGAAAAAAGGCAGCTGGATAATCCAAATAGGAAAAGTGGCTTTTAAAAGGCAAGCAGGTAGAATGTTCATTCTGTAAGGAAGGATTATACGGACCAAAATAGAAGTTGAAGAAGCTGAAGCTTAGAGATTTTAAAGGAATAGAGCTAGATTTCAGGGAAATAGGACGAGTAGGATTTAATTTACTGTAAATGGCTAAAAGCCTAAATGTTTTATTTTTATTTTAATGAATAGAATGGTGTAAAAGGGTAAAAGTTAGTATCTTAGCTTGTGTCAATGGTATTCCTTCGCCAAAAGAGAGGCTATGATCATATAACAAACTTCCTAAAAAAAGAAGAATAAAAGAATAATAAGAATAATAATAAGTAGAAGAATAAGTAGAATATAAAGAATAAGAAGAATAAGAAGAAGAAAAATAAGAAGAATAAAAGAATAATAAAAATATTAATGAGTAGAAGAATAAGTAGAATATAAAGAATAAGAAGAATACGTAATATAAGAAGAATAAGAAAAATAAAAATATTAAGAAGAATAAAAATAAAGTAGAATAAGATGAATAAGAAGAATAAGAAGAATAAATACCATAATAAGAAAAAAAGAATATAAAAAATTAAAAGAATAAGAATAATAATAAGAATATTTAGAATAAAACGAATAAGAAGAATAATAAAAATAAAAAGAATAAGAAGAATAAAATAAAAAAAATAAGAATATGAATTATTAGAATAATAAGAATAAAGAAAATAAGAAGAAAACGAAAAATAAGAAGAATAAAAGAATAATACGAATAAGAAGAAAAAGAAGTATATAAAGAATAAGAAGATTAAAAAGAAAAAGAAAAATAAGTACAATAAGAAGAATAAGAAAATTATGTAGAATAAGAAAAATAAGAAAAATAAGAAGAATAATAAAATAAGAAGAATTAGAAGAAATAGAAGAATAAGAATAATAAGAATAATAAGAATAATAAGAATAATAAGAATAATAAGAATAATAAGAAGTATTAGAAGAATAAGAAAAATAAGAAAAATTAGAAGAATACGAAGAATAAGAAGAATAAGAAGAATTAGAAGAATTAGAAGAATTAGAAGAATAAGTACAATATGAAGAATAAGTACAATAAGAAGTATAAAAAGAATAAGAAGAATAATTACAATAAAAAGTATAAAAAGAATAAGAAGAGTAAGAAGAATAAGAATAATAAGAATAATAAGAATAATAAGAATAATAAGAATAATAAGAATAATAAGAATAATAAGAAGAATAAAAAAAATAAGATGAATAAGATGAATAAGAAGAATAAAAAGAATAAGAAGAATAAAAAGAATAAGAAGAATAAAAAGAATAATTAGAATAAGAAGGATAAGAAGAATAAAAAAAATTAGATGAATTAGAAGAATTAGAAGAATAAGAACGTTAAGAAGAATAAGAAGAATAAGCAGAATAAGAAGAAAGAGAAGAATAAGAAAATAAGTAGAATAAGAAGAAATATTAAGAATAAAAAAGAATAAATATAATAAGTAGAATAAGAAGATTAAGAAGAGAAGTAGAATAAGAGGAATAAGAAGAATAAGAATAATAAGAATAATATGAAGAATAAAAAGAATAAGAAGAATAAGTAGAATAAGTAGAATAAGAAGAATAAGAAGAATAATAAGAATAAGAAGAATAAATAGAATAAGAAGAATAAGAAGAATAAGAAGAATAAGTAGAATAAGAAGAATAAGAAGAATAAGAAGAATAAGAAGAATAAGAAGAATAAGAAGAATAAGAAGAATAATACAAATAATTAGAATAAGAATATTTAGAAGAATAAGAAGCATAAATAGAAAAGGAAGAATAAGAAGAATACGAAAAATAAGAAAAATAAGAAGAATAAGAAAAATAATTAGAATAAGAAGGATAAGAAGAATAAAACAGATAAGAAGAATAATTAAAATAAAAAGGATAAGAAGAATGATTAGAATAAAAAGGATAAGAAGAATAAGAAGAATAATAAGAATAAAAAGAATAAGAAAATTAAGAAGAATAAGAATAATACCAAGAATAAGAAGAATAAGAATAAGAATAAGAATAATTAGAATAACAAAGAAAAGCTCTCTTGAAAACCCACAGCTTTCAATTCTAGATAAATAAAGTTATTTTTTTAGAGAGAGGATCCAACATTTTTGAGAAAGGAATGCTCCATTTTAAGACAAAAATGGAGAAAATGAGCAATTAAGTATTACGAAGTCCTTTACGAGTATTGGTAAGGACCTCATAAAACTATTTTTGAAAATCTCTACGAAAAATAAAGAACATGCGCTTCTGTTCTTGAACTCAAAATTTGCAATGCTTTCCGAACCCTTCTTTTATACATTAAGGATATTCAAGCATTTTTCACTTATTTGAAGCTTTGGGCAGTAATGAAAATCATTTACTATGATCCGAAGCATTTAATTCTACAATTTCAAGAGGGAGAAGACTTTCATTGTATATGGACAAGAAGGCAATAGATAGTAGATGGATATCCTATGAAAATTTTGAAGTGGACAGCCAAGTTCACCACATTAGAATAATGTCCATTAGCCTTGGTATGGTTTTCTCTACCGAAACTTCCTCTACACTTGTTTAATAAGCTCTCTCTCTTCTCAATTGCTCAATGTATGGGTAAACCTTTAATGATGGATGAGGCAGGTACATATATGTCTCGGCCAAGTATTGCTAGGGTGTTTGTAGAGGTAAAGCTTCAACAAACCCCTCCATTGTGACTATGGATTGGAAGGAATGAAGAAGAGGGATTTTGGCAAGCTATCATTTCAGAATACACACCTCCATACTATAACTACTTCAAAAAAATGGGGCATGGTTTAACTGAATGCATTATAGATAAGTATAAACAAAACAAAAAAAAATTAAACGCTAGAATTAATGGTAATGAAAATATTTGGGTTAAGAAGGGGTAGAAAACTCTAGAGTAGGTAGGGTAGGAAACTCTAGAGGAGGGGAGGCAGGAAACTCATGATGAGGTGGGGCAGAAAACATTTGAAGAGAAGGTGGACAGAAAACAATATAGGTGGTGGGGTAGAAAACACTAGAAGAGGAGGGGTAGAAAATACTAGAGGAGGTGGGAAAGGTACAAAAAATAATAGAATAGAAGAAAGGGGGGAAGTTGGAATGGAGAAAAGAATTAGGCTAGAGAGGAGGGAAGTGCATAAAAAGGGTGAAGGCTCGGGAGGGGAGGAAGAGAGTCTAGGAAAGATGGAATGGGAATGGGAATGGGAATGAGAAAAATTGATGGGTAAGGGTAGTAAGGAAGGACGAGGAATTAGGCAGCAAGGGCTAGGTGAAGGAAAAGTGGTAGAAAGTGTCTTAGAGAATTTGAGTGGAGAATGGATAGTATAAAAGGGAAAGAAAAAAAGAGAGAAAAAGGGAAATATAAATGAATTGGAAAGAGGAATATAGGTGGTCTGAAGATGTCCTTCTCTCGGTGCCTGAGTTAGATTCAAAGAGCTAGCCCTTAATCAAGTAAAAGGATCCAATTAGCTCGCAAGTAAATAGAATAAGGGATGATATAATATGTATAAAGGTATAAAAAGGCCTAACAGTAGAGAAGAGGGGATGGAAGAAATTAAGCACACGGAAATAACATTTTGCATGGAAAGAAAAGCAGGAGGCTCGAATGAGAAAGTGTAGCCCAGCACTAAAGCAAACAAGAAACACGAAAAAATATTTAAATATTAGATATGTCTCAAAATGCATGACTAGGGCACAAGAAAAACATACTCATAATGGATAAAGCCTTGTATTGAAACTTATGAGGAATAGCAAACACTCCAACATTGAAAAGAATTAAAAATATAATAAAAACTCATAAAATAAAGATAATAATACTAGCTGAACCGATGGTGGATACTAATGTGTTAGAAAAATATAAAAATCTAGTTGGAATGAGTAAGGAATTTGGAAATAATAACGGTAAATATGGATAATGTGGAATAAGAATTTAGACACTAAAATTATAAAGGCTTCAGAACAAATTATCACTTTTAAAATAAGTCCTTAGTTGGAGGCAATCATGTTGGTGGTTTATGCAAAAAAATGGGAAAGATGATAGAAAGTCACTATGACAAGAAATGAGTGAATTAGCATCAAAAAATATGCCTTGAGCAATAGAGGGTGAATTTAATGTGATCAAGAAAGTCACCGAAAAAAAAGGGGGAAGACCCCCCGATACAAAAGCTATAGCCCAATTTATTGAGGCTATAGCCCAATTTATTGAGGCTATAGCCAAGTGTCATGGACTTAGTCTTTTCGCTAAGTTCCCATGCGGCACTTAGACAACATAACCCTTAGATGTTGTTAAGCCAGCCTTACTTTCATCTTGCTTGTTATGCTTGGCCTACCCACAACTTGGAAGCAAAGAGAATTTGAGAGAACACTTGAAAATAAAGAATACACTTTATTGAATAATAAAATCTTACAAGAAACTCTCAACTTGGTGGTTTACAAATAAGACCACCTCCTTCTTAAATATATGCATTGGGTGGGAAGGGTCTAGAACATTTGAAGGTTCCCGATAAGTCTAGAGAATTCTATTACATATATCCAAGAGGATTCCAGAATAATCTAGGACAATCTTTTTCCTTCCATAGAAGTGTGCACTTCTTCGGAATTTTCTAGAATGTTTTGCATTCTTTGAGTGAGGGTGTGACACAAGGAAAAACTAATGGAAACAGATTTTTTGGGCTCCAAATACACATGATGTAATAACTATAGGAAAAGAAAGGTAATCTGGTTCAAAGTAGATAGGATCTTATGCAACACACAATGGTTAAAGAATTTTAGAACAATAGGTGCAAGGTATCTAAATAGAACCTATTTAGATCACTCCCCATTACTGCTAACCATGGCAAGAAGATAGGAGAGACAAAAAGGTTTTAAATTTCAAAATATGTGGTGCCTACATTGTAAACCCCTAGTTTCTATCTAAAATCTCTTAGTGTTAAAAGATGGATTAGAAACGTAAAATAAATCTCTACATTAGATTAATTAAATCTCATGGTATTAGAGAATTATATATTTAAGGTTGACGATTAGTAATAACGTCCCGTTCCGAGAGAGTATACAGTACATGATGTTGTAGGGGCGTATAAGAGCACTAAGTGTCCCAATGTAATATTTTGAAGATGAAATTAGGAAATAATAAATTACGGAATCCGGAATTTTGGTGCTAGTACAAGGGTACCATTGTAATAGACCATAAAGGACATGTAAGTTATAAAACAAGTAGAGATGGGCCATAATAGAAATAAAACAAGTTACAATTTCAATATAAAAAAAAAATTAAGGGTCAACTTGAAAATTGGAAAATTTTGAGGCTATAAATAGCCATGAGACAAACCAAAATCAGATTTTGGTCTCATTTGGTTAGGGCAAAATCGTAGAGGGAGGAGAATAGAGGAAAGAAGAGCAAGAAAGAAGAAGATGAAGACAGCCCCTTTCCAGCCCATCCAAGCCTCAAATCTTCTCTTTGAACCCTCTCCCAACTCCCTCTCAACTCTCTAAGTCAAGAACCAAGTAAGAAATTGGCTCATTCTCCCTTTTCTTTGCTGGAATTTTCAGCAATATTGCTGAATTTATTGTATGTTGTTGGGGGTTTTGTACTAGAAATAGTATCAAAACCTAAGTGATTGACATATAACCTTAGAGGATGTGTTTGTGGATGTAAATGGTAGATTAGGGTTTAATTTATGGGCTGTTATAGGCTTGAGAATTATTGAAACAAAAATTTGTTTTTTTCACACACACAACCTAGTTGATGAAATTTTTGAGTGAATTATTAGTGTTCAAATGAACAAGTAATGTTTATGGGTGTGTTATGACCATATTATACAGTAAATAAGCTCTGAAATTTAGAGGGTTTGAAACCAAGTTTGAGCATGGAAAAAAAAATAAAGGAGAATGTTGGGTTTTTGAAGGTATTGATGTCAAAATTTTTGTAAAACCCTTGTTTTTGTTTTGGCTATAAATTAAGTTAGAATCATCCAAATGAATTGATTACAATTGGTAAAGAACCATAAGAGATAGGGCTAAAAATGTATAGAAGGGATCAAAAGCAAATTCTAGCTCTAAAGGGTGAACTCGTGTAGCTCACTAATTTTGCTCTGTTCTGAGTATGGTTGTAGTGTTTTGGTCATAAGTGGAGTTTCACTCATTCAAATTGAGTGATTCAAAATTCTGAGTAAAATAGACTTATAGGGGAATAAGTTATATGAAGGAATTTTAAGCAAATTTTAAACCCCGAGTGCCCAAAATTATTTCCAAGTAGAGCTATGTGCAGATTCTGTTCTGCAAATTTGAGAATTTAAATTGTTTTCACTAGTAATGATGAGGAATATTATGTAGGTAATGGGCAGGGGAGCGACGTCCATGAGCCTTGTAGAAAAGCTTGACGGGGAGTGACGCGGCTTCAAGGTAAGTGGTTCACCACTTAAGATCCTTTCTAATTTCATGTAATTGGTTGATGTTGGTAATGAATAGGGTAGTTAAGTAGTCTAAAAAGATAATATTTGAAAAGAGAGTTTTAGAAGTTTCAAAATGAGTTAGATTTGTGATTTTGACACTAAGTAAATGTAGTTTTAAAACCCATATATTTTCCTTAAGATATAATGAGATTTAGCGTTATGTGATGATGCAGTATATTCCGTCCGTAGTCGCTCACAATAGAGAAAAGTTAGCACTATGTGACGAAGTAGACAATTCCACACATAGTTGGCTAATTGTATAGTTTGGCACTACGTGGCGATGCAGTAAATTTTGCTCGTAGTTGCCCAGAGTTTTAGCACAACAATTGTGATGCAGTAAATTCCGTATTGTAGTTGCTCAATGATAACCTTTAGCATCCTACGTACGATGCAGTAAATTCCGTAACGTAGTGGTTGAGATGACTTAGTAAGCTTTACGTTGGCGTTAGTTTTAAATCGCCCGTGATAGTTAAAATAATTAAGGGATAATCATAAGGTTTTTGAAAGAAATCATAAGACAAATGATAAATTATCATGTTAGCGTATGTGATATATATTTTCGTTGCACTAACTTGTTTGTTCATTTTGTAGCTAATTATATTCCATTGTGTGCTATCGAGGACGAATGGACGTCATCATTTTGTTGTCTATATAGGTGGGTGACTTATGACCTATGATGTAAAACTTTTTGTTTGAGATGGATATGTAATTGAACAATACATGTTTAGATTTTGAAATTTGTATATTTGTAACTATACATGCATTTCATGTTTAGATTTTGGTTTATAAAAAGAAAATTTAATTTCTGAATTGAAACGAGTAAACCTACCTTAGAAAGTGAGGGTTCACTTCTCAGATTTCTTCGATCTAACGAGTTGGTTTCACGCAGTCCGTTGAAGTGCCCGGCAGGATCCTCCAGATAAGAGTTTAGATAAGGTCTGGGAAGGGTCCTGTCATACATGAAGATTTCAAAAGATGGAAGAGGTATCCTTAAGGGAGTAAGCTACGAGAAATCCTATGCAAATATGGTTGATAAAGATGTATAGGTTAAAATACAGACTAGGAGAATGAAATAAATTATTATCTGAGAAGTAAACAAGAAAATCCAGGAGGCAAAGGATTTAGTGACCTGAATGGAATTAAAAATGAGGAAGATCAAAATGAAAAAACCCGAAACAAAGTTAGTAAACCTAAGGTAGAACATAGGCTTAGAATCAGTATGGAGGAAATCATCTGAAAACAAAGATCTAAAATAAAATGGCTAAAGTAATGGGATATAAATACTAAATTCTTCATGCGAGCTAAAATTAGGATCCAAAAGCATAAAATTAAAGGTTTAAAAAATGTGGAATACAAATGGATAGAAAAAGAGGAGATAAGGTAAGCTTTGAAAACTTTTACAAGAGTCTTCTATGTGGGTCTAGCAAGGATAGGAACACTTCCTTATTGCTAGCCATAGAATGCAAAGTGTTAGATGAGGATAAAAAAACTCTAGCCGGATACCCATAGGAAGATGAAATAAAAGGGGCAATTTTTAGCATAAAAGAAAATAGCACAGTGGGAGCGGATAGATGGAGCAATGGTTATTTCAATAATATTGGGATATTATAAAGGACCTGGAAGCAGCTATTGTTTGGATCTTTTTAGGAGTGGTCATTTCAAAATATTGGTCCACCTCTTTAACCATACTAGTTCCATAAAAAGATAACCCTCAAAATGTGAGGATTATAGGCATATTAGTTTATATAACATGACGTATAAAATACTAACAAAATTACTACAGAATAGATAATGTAACATTCTCCCTAAGATTATTTCAGTAGAGCAAACAGTTTTCATTAAAAATAGGTTAATGATAGAAAATATAAATCTAACCTCTTAATTGATAAAGGCAACTGGAGCTCAAGCTAGAGTACATAACATAGTTATAAACTGGATCTATCGAAGGCATTTGATAGGGTAGAATGGAGTTTGTTATGCTATGTAATGAGAAAAATGGGGTTTTTGGAATTTTGGATAGACTTGGTATACAAATGTGTATCAAGTGCATGGATCAAAATACTCATAAATGGTCAGGTATGTGGCGAGCTCAAGCCTAATAAGGGGTTGAGGCAAGGGGACCCTCTATCACATTTGCAGTTTAATATGTATTTAGAGATATTAATTCTAAATATAAAAGTGAAAATGAGAATGGGAAAAATATTAGCCTATAAGCAACCAATAAACACTCTTATAATGAGTTGTTTTGCATATGTAGATAATATTATTATATTCAAAAACACAAACTAAAACTCTTTAAGGATCTTTTTAAGATTATTACAGACCCTAGAAGAGGAGACAGGACAATGGTTGAATACAAATAAATGTCAATTTATAATAGCTGGGAATGCTTAGAAAAGACTACTCAAAAAATTAAAAGGATTACATGATTTGCACAAAAGAAATGTGCATTAATGTACATGGGGTGTCCAATCTTTGAAGGAAGAGTCAGAAATGAATACCTAACTTTTTTTAGTTGAAAGAAAGAAAAAGAAGATTTCAGGCTAGAAAGAAAATCTTCTAAGCATGGCAGGAAGAATCACTCTAATAAAGAATGTGCTTCAAAGCACTTTAATGCATATACTCATGACAATACTACCCCCAAAGAAAGTGGTGGGGAAACTAGAAAGAGAAATGTTAACTTCTAATGGGATAGAAAAAATGAGAAAAAAAAGCTTCATTGGAAAAAATGGAAAATGTTATACTATCCTAAGGAGGAGGAAGGATTAGGATTTTCGAACTAAAGTACAAAGCAAATGCTTGGGAATGTAAAAATTTGTGGAGACTTAAAGAAAATAGAAGTTTATGGATAGAATACATTAGAGGGAAATATAGCATATGAATTAATGAGTTTAAAGATGAGAGTAGTACAACCAAAATCTTGAAGCTAATGCTAAAACAGTGAGAGTTAGTAGAAAGTCATTCTATGCTTAACAAGAGTAGATGGAAATGGACACTGCACCCTCAGGGTACATTTACATTAAAGAGTGTGAAAAAGAGCCCCACAAGAAATATTCAAATAGATATGGGAAAATGATAACCCACAAAAGATAAATACCTTTATCTGAAGAATTATAACTAATACCATACCGGTGGACGTCAATATACAATAAAAAGGTATAAAAATGGCCTCAAGATGTGAATGTTGTAAAGAGACAATTGAGGTTATATATCATCTTTTCTCTGAAGGAAAGATTACAGAGAAAATATAATGATTGTTGGAAAGAGAGGCACAGATTAAAATAAAGGAACCTTCTTTAGTAGATAGATTCAAAAGTCGGAGATAACTAAATATACAAACATAAACCCATAAATGGATTAGGAAAAATGTGCCGCACATAGCTACCTGGTGTATATGGAAAGCAATAAATATAAGTAGATTTGAGGGCTTCCCAATGAACGCTAAATATATATTAGCAAAAATAAAAAAGGCTTGCTAAGAAATATAAAGTATACTTCCTATAAATAACAGAGATAGAAACATAGAAATGGACATGATTGAGATATGGATATTAGATTTCAAAAGGGAAAACCAAAAAAGAATTATAAGTTTCCCATGGATGAAACCTGCATAGGGAGGGCTAAGACTAAATACAGATGGAAGCTTTAATAGAGATATGGGAATTGGATGAGGAGGAGTGATATGGGATAAGGCAGGAAGAGTTATAAAAACTTGTACATTAAAATAAAAAGCTTCATTGACCTTACAGGCAGAGATACTGGCCTTGAAGAAAGAACTAATAATTTGCACAGATGAAGGATTATATAATATCTCAGTGCAAGTAGATTCAAAAATTTTAGTAGATCTAGCAATGTGTAAGTTTAAAATGTGGAAACATGAAGAAGAAGTAGAATCAATAAGAAGCATTTTTGGGAAAATTAAATGGTACAATCAAACAATTATACATCGAAGCAAATGCGGTAGCAAACAAACTGGAGAAGATGGGGATAAAAAAGGGATGAATATGTTAGATGCAGAGAATATACCCAATGGAGTTTAAGGGTTGGTCAATCTAGATAGAAGGGGTTTTCTTTATATTAGAATTCAAAATAAATTATAATAAGATTATTTAGGCATTACGGGATTTAGGAGTTTACTGATTTAACTTTATATGCATTTAGTAGGGCTCCTCACGGGACTCGTAGATTCGCGACCCGCCCCGAAGTCTTGTCCCGAAAGAATCGGGACTGAGATAGATCTGTTGACTTTGACTTTTCCCGTCCCATTCTGTCACATATTTTTTCTTTTGGGACGGTTCTGGATCTTAAGCAATATCCATCCCTTTTCATTATAATTTTAAATATTCATTTTAATTATTTATTTGAATATTTTTATATAATTATTAATTACAAAATAAATTATGAGTTAAACAAATATAATTTATATAAATTATTTTTCATCAAAAAAGTATAAATAAACTTTTTAAAAGAGAAAAATTTTAAAACAAAAAATTATTATATAGTAATATATTTTGTTTTTCTTCTGAATCATTTAAGGTTTTGTAATTATATTATAATTGATATTTATCTTAATAATAATAGATTATTAATTTATTTTTTAATCAGTATTAGAATATTTATCAATATGAATGTTTATATTGAATTTATATGATATATAAATATAATGATTATTATGACTAAATATTATATTCACTTTTGAAAAAAATTTTAAAATTATTTTTATTTTCAAAGGTTATAAACTTTGAAAATGTGAAAAAATAAAAAAAAATATTTTTTTTATTATTTCATTGTTTGAATAATACCTATAAACCACTAAATGCCTAAACACTTAAATCACTAAACTACAAAATCTTTATACCCCTATATAGATAATCCTTTAAACCGGTTTACACTAAATAATAATTAATAAATCTCATTTTTATTTGTTTTCATTATAATTAAAAAAAATCATTTTGATTGTTTAGTTTTTTATTTATATATATCTATTAATTATAAAATAAATTATGAGTTAAAAATATAATTTATTAAAATTATTTTTCATCAAAAAATAGATAAGCTCATAAAAATCTTAAAAATTTAAAAACAAATAATTATAATTTAGTGATATATTTTGTTTTGCTTTTGAATAATTTTAGGTTTTGATATTATATTTTAAGTAATATCAATCTTATTCATAATAAAATTTTAATTTATTTTTGATAATTATTAGAATATCTTTCAGTAGAATTGTTTATATATAATTTATATCATATATAATTATTATGATTATTATAGATATATATTGTATTCACTTTTCAAAAGAAATTTAAAAATTATTATATTTTCAAAGGTTATAACCTTAAAAAATGAGAAAAAATAATAAAAATAAATTTTTTGTTATTTCATTATTAAAATAAAACTTATAGATCATTAAATGCTTACTTACTTAAATCAGTAAGCTCATAGACCCCGAAATTTCTAAATACATAAACCTTTTAACAGCTATATACAACTTAATAAATAATAAATCTAATTTTTATTTCTATTTATTATAATTTTAAATATTTATTTTAATTATTTATAGTTTAATTATTAGAAAAATTAATTACAAAAATTTTTTTGAGTGAGACAAATATTATTTAAATAATTTATTTTTAATCAATAAAAAATATAAGCTTATAAAAATAAGGAAATATTTGAAAATTAAATATTATTATTTAAAAATATATTTTGATTTGATTTTGAATCATTTTGTGTTATGTAAATATATTTTTTTAATTAATATTTATATTATTAATAATAGTTTATTAATTTAATTTTTGATCATTATTATACTATCTATCATTAAAATTATTTATATTGAATTTATATGATATATAATTAGTGAGATAAATATATTTAATCATGGTATTCACATTTCAAAAAATTTTAAAAATTATTTTATTTTTAAAGGTTATAACATTTGAAAATCAGATAAAATCAAAACAATTTTTT
This sequence comes from Sapria himalayana, assembly GCA_029783825.1. Taxonomy (NCBI): domain Eukaryota; kingdom Viridiplantae; phylum Streptophyta; class Magnoliopsida; order Malpighiales; family Rafflesiaceae; genus Sapria; species Sapria himalayana. The sequence continues at coordinate 45,878 of JAREIK010016962.1, forward strand.
TATTATTTTTATTATATAAATAAAAACTATAAACCACGAAATGCCTAAAAACATAAATTGCTAAACTCCTAAATGCCAAAACCCCAAAATTAACAATCCATTAAACCGGTATACCATATATAATAAATCATAAATCTCATTTTATTTTGTATTCATTATAATTTTAAATATTTATTTTAATTATTTATTAGTTTATTTTTTATAAAAATATTAATTGGAAAATAAATAAAGAGTGAGACAAATATAATTTTAATCATTTATTTATAATCAAAAAATAAATATAAGCTTATAAAAAGAAGTAAAAACTTAAAAACAAAAAATTATCATTTAGTAATATATTTTACTTTAATTTTGAATCATTATAGGTTTTGCATTTATATTTTAATTGCTATCAATCTTATTAATAATAGTTTATTAATTTATTTTTTTATCATTATTATAATATCTATCAATAAAATTACTTATATTGAATTTAAATGTCTTATAAATATTAAGATTATTATAACTAAATATTATATTTACATTTGAAAAAATTTTAAAAATTATTATATTTTCAAATGTTATAACCTTCAAAAATGATAAAAAATAACAAAAATAAGTTTTTATTATTTTATTATTTAAATAAAACGAATAAACCACTAAATGCCTAATCATTTAAATATCTAGACTCCTTAACCCCAAAACCCCTAAAATACTTAAACCATTAAACCTATATAACCTAAATAATAAATAATAAATAATAAATAATAAATAATAAATTTCATTTTTATTTGTATTCATTATAATTTTAAATATTCATTTTAATTATGTATTAGTTTATTTTTATAGAAATATTAATTACAAAATAAATAATCAGTGAGACATATAATTTAAATATATTATTTATTATGAAAAAAAATAATCTTATAAAACTAAACAAAATTTCAAAAATTTAAAATTTTATTTAGTAATATAATTTACTTTGATTTTGAATTATTTTGGGTTCTGTAAATATATTTTAATTTATATCTATATTATTAATAATATTTTATTAATTTATTTTTCCATCATTATAATAATATTAATTAATAAAATTTTTTATATTAAATTTACATCAAATATAATTATTAAGATTATTATAACTAAGTATTGCATTCATATTTTAGAAAGATTAAAAAATTATTATATTTTAAATGGTTATAATCTTTGAAAATCACAAAAATTTATAAAAATAAATTTTTTGTTATTTCATTGATTAAATAAAACCTATAAACACCTAAATGTGCAAACATATAAATCAATAAACTCCTTAACACCAAAACCTCAAAAAACTTAAACCATTAAATAGGTATACCCTAAATAATAAATCATATATCTCTTTTTTATTAGTATTCATTATAATTTTAAATATTCATTTTAATTATTTATCAATTTATTTTTATAGAAATATTAATTACAAAATAAATTATTAGTGAGACAGATATAATTTAAATAATTTATTTTTCATCAAAAAAATATATGTGCTTATAAAATGAGGCAAAATTTATAAAATAAAAAATTATTATTTAGTAATATATCTTATTTTGATTTTGATCATTTTATATTCTACAATTATATTTTAATTTATATCATTCTTATTAATACAAGTTTATTAATTTATTTATTGATCATTATTATAATATCTATTAATAAAATTATTTATATTTAGTTGACATTATATATAATTATTAAGATTATTATAACTAAATATTGTATTCACATTTAAAAAAATTTAAAATTATTATATTATCAAAGGTTACATCATTCAAAAATTTAAAAAATTCAAAAATTTAAATTTTTTGTTTTTAAATTCTTTAGATAATAACTATAAATCACTAAAGGTCTAAACACTTAAATTACTAAACTCCTGAACCCAAAAACACCTAAATACATAAACCATTATGCCGGTATATCCTGAATAATAAATAATAAATCTCAATTTTATTTGTATTCATTATAATTTTAAATAATTATTTTAATTATTTATTAGTTTATTATTATAGAATTATAATTTTAAAAATAAATTATGAGTAAGACAAATTAATTTAAATAATTTATTTATAATAACAAAAATATAAAGTTATAAAAAAGCAAAATATTATATAAATTATTATTAAGTAATATATTTTACTTTGATTTTGAATATATTTAGATTTTGAAAATATATTTTAAATAATATCTATCTTATTGATAATAGTTTATTAAATTTTTTTTGATCATTATTATAAAATCTAGCAATGTAATTATTTATATTGAATTTAAATGACTTATAATTATTAAGATTATTATAACTAAATATTATATTTACATTTGAAAAAAATTTAAAAATTAATATATTTTCAAAGGTTATAACCTTCAAAAATTAAAAAAATAATAAAAATTTTTTTTATATCATTGTTTAAATAAAACTTATAAACCACTAAATGCCTAAACACTTAAACCTCTAAACTCCTAAACACAAAGGTCCCTAAATACTCAAACCATTAAACTCGTAAACCTTAAATATAATTTAAATAATTTATTAAAATATTAATTACAAAATAAATTATGAGTGATACAAATATAATTTAAATAATTTATTTTTCATAAAAAAAGATATAAGCTTATAAGAAGAAGTAAAAACTAAAAAAAAATTATTATTTAGTAATAAATTTTACTTGGATTTTGAATATTTTTTGGTTCTGCAATAATATTTTAATTTATATCTATCATATTAATAATAGTATATTAATTTACTTTTTGATAATTGATATCATATGTATCAATAAAATTGTTTATATTATATATAATAATAATTATTATTATTACTAAATATTGTAATCACATTTTTAATAAACTTTAAAATAATTATATTTTCAAAGGTTATAACATTTGAAAATGTGAAAAAATATCAAAAATAATTTTTTTGTTATTTCATTGTTTAAATAAAATATATAAACCACTAAATGCCTAAAAATATAAATCGCTAAACTCAAAAGAAAAAACCTTTAATACTTAAAACATTAAATTGGTATACATTAATAATAATTCATAAATCTCATTTTAATTTTATATAGTATAATTTTAAATATTTATATTATTTATTTATTAGTTTATTTTTATAGAAATATTAATTACAAAATAAATTATTAGTGAGACAGATCTATTTTAAATTAGACTGGTATACCCAAAATAAAAAAGAATAAATCTCAATATAATTTTTTTATTATAATTTTAAATATTCATTTTTATTTTTTTGTTTGTTTATTTTATATATATATTAATTTAAAAATAAATTATGAGTTAGACAAATATAATTTATATAAATTAATTTTCATCAAAAAAATATAAATATACTTTTTAAAAGAAAAAAAAATTTCAAAACAATAAATTATTATATATTAATATATTTTGATTTCTTCTAAATCACTTTAGGTTTTTTTATTATATTTTAATTGATAACTACCATAATAATAATTGATTATTAATTTATTTTTTGATCATTTTTAGAATATTTATCAATAATAATGTTTATATTGAATTTATATGATATATAAATATAATGATTATTCTAACTAAATATTAAATTCACATTTGAAAAAAATTTAAAAATTATTATATTTTTAAAGTTTATAACCTTTGAAAATATCAAAAAATAATAAAAATTAATATTTTGTTATTTTAATTTTTAAATAAAACCTATCAACCACTAAATGCTTACACAGTAAAATCAGTAAACTCCTAAGGCCCGTAATGCCTAAATACATAAACCATTAATATTCTATATACTACTTAATAATTAAGAAATCTAAATTTTATTTTAATTTTTTATTATTTTAAATATTCATTTTTATTATTTATAAGTTTATTTTATATAAATATTTTTTACAAAATAAATTATGAGTGCTACAAATATAATTTTAATAATTTTTTTTAATCAAGAAAAATATATACGCTTATAAAAGAAGTAAAAATTTAAAAATTAAAAATTATTATACAGTAATATTTTTTACTTTAATTTTGAATCAATTTGGATTTTGTAAATATTTTTTAATTAATATCTATCTTATTATAAATAGTTTACTAATTTAATTTTTGATTATTATTATAATATCTATCTTTTTATTAATAGTTTATTAATTTAATTTTTGATCATTTTTATAATATCTATCAATAAAATTCTTTTAATTGAATTTATATGATATATTATTATTAAAATTATTATAACTAAATATTGTATTCACATTTCAAAAAAATTTAAATATTATTATATTTTCAAAGGTTATAACCTATTAAAATGACAAAAAATTACAAAAATTTTTTTTGGTATTTTTTTATTATAATAAAACCTATAAACCACTAAATGCCTAAAAACATAAATCACCAAACTCCTAAACAACAAAACTTCTAAATACTTAAACTATTAAATTGGCAAACATTAATAATAAATCATAAATCTCATTTTAATTTTTTTTAATTGTAATTATAAATTTTTATTTAAATTATTTATCATATTATTTTTATAAAAATATTAATTAAAAAATAAATTATTAGTGAGACACATCTATTTTAAATAATTTATTTTTTATCTAAAAAATATATATGTTTATAAAAAGTGGCAAAATTTTAAAAACAAAAATTTATTAAAATGAAATTTATGATTTATTATTAATGTATACTAGTTTAATTGTTTATGTATTTAGAGGTTTTTTCATTTAAGAGTTTAGTGATTAATGTTTTTAGGTATTTAGTGGTTTATAGGTTTTATTTAAATAATAAAATAACAAAAAAAAATTTGCAATTTTTTCTCATTTTCATAGGTCATAACCTTTGAAAATATAATAATATTTAACATTTTTTGAAATGTGAATATAATATGTAGTTATAATAATATTAATAACTATATATCATATAAATTCAATATAAACAATTTTATTGATAGATATTATAAAAATGATCATAAATTAAATTAATAAACTATTAATAATAAGATAGATATTTATAAAAAATATTTATAAAACCCAAATAGATTCAGAATTAAAGTAAAATATATTACTTAATAATAATTTTTAATTTTTAAATTTTTACTTATTTTATAAAAATAAATACGTTTATTGATTAAAAATAAATTATTTAAATTATATTTCTCGCACTCATACTTTATTTTGAAATAAATATATCTATAAAAATAAACTAATAAATAATTAAAATGAATATTTAAAATTATAATAAATAGAAATAAAAATTAGATTAATTAATTATTAAGTAGTATATATCGATTTAATGATTTATGTATTTAGGCATTATGAGGTTTAGGAGTTTACTGATTTAACTTTGCATGCATTTAGTGGTTATAGGTTTTATTTAAAAATTAAATAAACAAAAATTTATTTTTATTAATTTTTGATATTTTCAAATGTTATAACCTTTAAAAATATAATAATTTTTAAATTTTTTTCAAAAGTGAATTCAATATTTAGTTATAATAATCATTATATTTATATTTCATATAAATTCAATATAAATAATTTTATTGATAAATATTCTAATAATGATCAAAAATAAATTAATAATCTATTATTAATAAGATAGATATCAATTAAAATATAATTACAAAACCTAAAATGATTCAGAAGGAATGCAAAATATATTACTATATATTAAATTTTTGTTTTGAAATTTTTTCTTCTTTTTATAAGATTATCTATATTTTTCGATGAAAAATAATGTATATAAATTATATTTGTCTGATTCATAATTTATATTGTTATTAATATTTAATAAAAATAAACGAATAAATAATTAAAATGAATATTTTAAATTATAATGAAAAAAATAACATCGAGATTTATTATTTATTATTTAGGGTATACCAGTTTAAAAGAATTATCTATTTATGGATTTCGAGATTTCGGAGTTATTGACTTAAGTTTTTAGGCAATTAGTAGTTTATAGGATTAATTTAAACAATGAAATAAGAAAAAAATTATTTTGATATTTTCTCACATTTTCAAAGGTTATAACCTTTAAAAATTTGATAATTTTAAAATTTTTTAAAATTGTGAATACAATATTTAGTAATAAGAATCATTATAATTATTTATAATATAAACAATATATAAATAATTTTATTGATAGATATCATATCAATTATCAAAAAATATTATTATATACTATTATTAATATGATAGATATAAATTAAAATATAATTGCAAAACTTAAAATGATTCAAAATCAAAGTGAAATATTTTACTAAATATTAATTTTAAATTTTTTAATTTTTGTATTTATTTATAAGCTTATATATTTTTTGCTAAAAAATAAATTATTTAAAATATATTTGTTTCATTATTAATTTATTTTTTAATTTAAATTTCCATAAAAATAAACTAATAAATAATTAAATTTATATATAAAATTATAATGAATACCAATAAAAATGAGATTTATGATTAATTATTTAGGGTAAACCTATTTAATGGTTTAAGTTTATTGTGGTATTAGGGTTAATAAGTTTATTGATTTATATGTTTATACATTTAGGTGTTTATATGTTTTATTTAATCAATGAAATAACAAAAAATTTATTTTTATGAATTTTCATGATTTTCAAAGGTTATAACCTTTGAAAATATAATAATTTTTTAATAATTCTAAATATGAATACAATACATTGTTATAATAATCTTAATAATTATATTTGATGTAAATTCAAAATAAAAAATTTTATTAATATATATTATTTTGATGATTAAAAAATAAATTAATAAACTATTATTAATAAGACAGATAGTAAATAAAATATATTTGCAGAACCCAAAAAAATTCTAAATCAAAGTAACTTATATTATTAAATAAAATTTTAAATTTTGGAAATTTTGTTTATTTTTATAAGCTTATATTTTTTTTCATAAAAAATAATTTATTTAAATTATATAAGTCTCATTCATTATTTATTTTGTAATTAATATTTCTATAAAAATAAACAAAAAAATAATTAAAATGAATATTTAAAATTATAATTAATACAAATAAAAATGAGAGTTATTATTTATTATTTAGGTTATATAGGTTTAAAGGTTTAAGTATTTAGGGGGTTTTGGGATTTAGGAGTCTAGAGATTTAAATGTTTAGGTATTTAGTGGTTTATAAGTTTTATTTAAATAATAAAATAATTGAAAATTATTTTTGTGATTTTTTATCATTTTTAAAGGTTATAACCTTTGAAAATATATTAATTTTTAAATTTTTTAAAAATGTAAATATAATATTTAGTTATAATAATCTTAAAAATTATAAAACATTTAAATTCAATATTCTTAAAAATATTTAGTTATAATATTTAGTTATTGTTAGATATTATAAAATTAATCAAATAATAAATTAATAAACTATTCTTAATAATATTGATAGCAATTAAAATATAATTGCAAACCATTAACATAAAGATTCAAATTCAAAGTAAAATATATTACTAAATAATAATTTTTTTTTATATTTTTATTTCTTTTTATATGCTTATATTTTTTTTTTGATTAAAAATAAATTATTAAAATTATAGTTGACTCGCTCATTATTTATTTTGTAATTAATATTATAAAAAATAAACTAATTATATATCATATAAATTCAATATAAACAATTTTAATGATAAATATTATAATAATGATCAAAAATTAAATTAATAAACTATTATTAATAATATAAATAATTATTAAAATATATTTACATAACACAATGATTCAAAATCAAATCAAAATATATTACTAAATAATAATATTTAGATGAAAAATATATTACTATATAAAAATGATTCAAAAGAAATCAAAATATATTACTATATAATAATTTGTTGTTTTGAAATTTTTTTTTCTTTAAAAATAAATTATTTTTCATTTTAATGAAAAATAATTTATATAAATTATATTTGTCTAAATCATAATTTATTTTGTAATTAATATTTATATAAAAAAAACAAATAAATAATTAAAATCAATATATAAAATTATAATGAAAAAAATAATATTGAGATTTATTATTTATTATTTAGGGTTATTAGTTTAAAAGGATTATTATTTATTATTTAGTGTTTTAGAAATTTAGGAGTTATTTATTTAAGTGATTAGGCATTTAGTGGTTTATAGGTTTTATTTAAACAATGAAATATCAAAAAAAAATATTTTTTTATTTGTTCACATTTTCAAAGGTTATAACCTTTGAAAATATAATAATTTTAAAATTTTCTTCAAAAGTGAATTCAATATTTAGTTATAATAATCATTATATTTAAATATCATATAAATTCAATATAAATAATTTTATTGATAAATATTTTAATACTGATCAAAAAATATATTAATAATCTATAATTAATAAGATAATATCAATTAAAATATAATTATAAAACCAATAATGATTTAGAAGCAGAGCAAATTATATTATTATATAATAATTTTTTGTTTTTAATTTTTTTATCTTTTAATAAGTTTATCTATATTTTTTTTGATTATAAATAATTTATATAAATTATGATTGTCTAACTCATAATTTATTTTGTAATTAATATTTATATAAAAATAAACAAATAAATAATTAAAATGAATATTTAAAATTATAATGAAAAAAATAAAAATGGATTTATTGTTTATTATTTAGGATATTTCTGATTAAAAAAATTATATATTTAGGGTTTTCGAGATTTAGAAGTTATTCATTTAAGTATTTAGGCATTTGATGGTTTATAGGTTTTATTCAAACAATGAAATAACAAAAAATTTATTTTTGATATTTTTTAAAATTTTCAAAGGTTATAACATTTGAAAATATAATAATTTTAAAATTTTTTAAAATGTGAATACAATATTTAGTAATAATAAATATTATAACTATATACAATATAAACTAAATATAAACAATTTTATTGATAGATATTATATCAATTATCAAAAAATAAATTAATAATCTATTATTAATATGATAGATATAAATTAAAATATAATTTAAAAACCTAAAATGATTCAAAATCAAAGTAAAATTTATTAATAAATAATAATTTTTTTTTTAGTTTTTGCACGATTTTATAAGCTTATATGTTTTTTTTTGATGAAAAATATATTATTTAAATTATATTTGTATCACTCATAATTTATTTTGTAATTAATATTTCTATAAATTATTTAAATTATATTTAAGGTTTACGAGTTTAAAGGTTTAAGTATTTAGGGGCTTCGGGGTTTAGGAGTTTAGATATTTATGTATTTAGTCATTTGATGTTTTATAAGTTTTATTTAAATAATGATATAACAAAAAATTTATTTTTGTTATTTTTTCTAATTTTTGAAGGTTATAAACTTTGAAAATATAACAATTTTTAAATTTTTTTTATATGTGAAACTATATTTAGTTATGATAATCTTAATAATTATATATCATGTAAATTCAATATAAACAATTATATTGAAATATATTATATTAATGATCAAAAAATAAATTAACAAACTATTTTTAATATGATAGATATTATTTTAAATATATTTGCAAAACGTAAATTTATTCAAAATGAAAGTAAAATATATTACAAAATAATACTTTCTTTGATGTTTTGCTTCTTTTTATAAGTTTATATTTTTTGTTATTAAAAGTAAATTATTTAAATTATATTTGTCTTCGTCATAATTAATTTTTAATTGATAATTCTATAAAAATAAACAAATAAATAATTAAAATGAATATTTAAAATTATAATGAATACAAATAAAATAGAGATTTATTATTTATTATTCAGGATATACTAGTTTAATAGTTTAAGTTTTTAGGTGTTTTGGGGTTTAGTGATTTAAATGTTTAGGCCTTTAGTGATTTATAGTTTTTATTTAAAGAATGAAAAAATAAAAAATTTAATTTTTTGATTTTTTTTAATTTTTGAAGGTTATAACCTTTGAAATTATAATAATTTTTAATTTTTTTAAATGTGAATATATTATTCAGTAATAATAATCTTAATAATTATATATAATCTAAACTCAATATAAATAATTTTATTAATAGATATTATAATAATGATCAATAAAAAATTAATAAACTATTATTAATAAGAATGATATAAATTAAAATATAATTGCAAAATATAAAATAATTCAAAATAAAAATAAAAGATATTACTAAATAATAAATTTTTGTTTTTAAAATTTTGCCTCTTTTTATAAGGATATATGTTTTTTTAATGAAAAATAAATTATTTAAATTAGATATGTCTCACTAATAATTAATTTGTAATTAATATTTCTATAAAAATAAACTAATAAATAATTAAAATAATATTTAAAATTATACTTAATAAAAATTAAATTGAGATTTATGATTTTTTATTAATGTACACATGTTTAATAGGTTAAGTATTTAAAGGTTTTGTCATTTAGGAGTTTAATAATTTATGTTTTTAGGCATTTAGTGGTTTATAGGTTTTATTTAAACAATAAAATGATAAAAAAAAATTTGTACTTTTTTCTCATTTTCATAGGTTATAACCTTTGAAAATATAATAATATTTAAAATTTTATGAAATGTGAATATAATATTTAGTTATAATAATATTATTAATTATATATCATATAAATTTAATATAAATAATTTTATTGATAGATATTACCATAATGATCAAAAATTAAATTTATAAACAATTAATATTAAGATAGATATTAATTAAAAAATATTTACAAAACCAAAATTGATTCAAAATTAAAGTAACTTATATTACTTGATAATAATTTTTAATTTTTAAATTATACTTCTTTTATAAGCGTACATTTTTATTAGATAAATAATATATTATTTAAATTATATTTGTCCCACTCATAATTTATTTTGTAATAAATATTTCTAAATAAATACACTAATAAATAATTAAAATGAATATTTAAAAATATAATAAATAGCAATAAAAAATAGATTTCTTAATTATTAAGTAGTATTTATCGGTTTAATGGTTTATGTATCTAGGCATTATGGGGTTTAGGAGTTTACTGATTTAACTTTATATGCATTAAGTAGGGCTGCTCAGGGACTCAGAGATTAGCGACCCAACCCGAAGTCTTGTCCTGAAAGAATCGGGACTGAGAAAAATACGTTGAAATTGACTTTTCCCGTCTCGTTCTGTCACGTATTTTTTCTTTTGGGGCAGTTCCAGATCTTAAGCAATATCCATCCCAAGACGCATCCCGTCCTAAAAAACTGATACTAGAACCAGGAATATATATATATATATATATATATAACATGAAGATGCCTCCAATTCCGACACACCTATTGCTATTCCGACGAGTTCCAGGCCACCTCATGCTGTTCCAGTCATGTTTAGTTAGGTCCTACCCTTGTCCACCGCATTTCTAGTTTCTTCCACTGTGTCCCAGATGCCACCAGCCTTTTGGTTTGTTTTTATGATGAGAATTGAGTCATATATTATTATTATTATGTATCTCAGTCAGTTTTGTTGAGTTTTGGTTGTGGTGTTGTGGTTGGGCCGAATGAGTGGGCTGAATGTGTTGTAGTCAGTTTTGTAGAGCTTGCTTGTTTGAAATATTTATATGTATTTATGCTTAACATATCATATTAATTAATGGAAATGCAGATGGCACAATCCAGCAGTAAACGAAAAATATAATAAATTGAAGATGATCACAGCTCAAATGATCAATGTACTGGTAAATCCAATCATCATTCTTTCACGAACCTTCCTATTGTTACAGCAGGTTCTTCTATTCCAATTGTAAAAGAATGTCAAGGTACATCTGAACCTCAAGCTCATAAAAAGTATAAGTCTGCTGTTTGTGAAATTTATGAGATATTAGTTGATTCAGAGGGAAATTAAACTGGTAGGGCAGCTTGTATATGGTGTAGGAAAGAATATTTGGCAAAAAGTGAACAAGGTATTTCGGGTTTATGGAAATACTTGAGAGAGACTTGTAGAAAATTTCCACACATAAAAGAATTAATAGAATCCCACAAAGGTAAAGAAAAGTCACAATTTTTGTTGAGTTTCACTAAAGGTACTAGTTCATAGAATAACAAATAAACTCGTTGGCAAATTGATCAATAACTAGTTAGGGAGGCTTTGGTGAAAATGATCATAAAAGATGAATTGCATTTTTGTTTTGTTGAGAGGGATGAGTTTAAGGAGTTTTGTGAAGTTAGCGCGCCTCGATTTAAAATTCCATCTAGGCCCTCTATAATGAGGAATTGTTTTTTTATGTTTGTGAAGGAAAAGAAGAAATTATTTGATAGCATATCATCTCATTGTTGTATAGTTTCATTGACTACCGACACTTGGACTAGCATTTAAATTTGTCTTATATATGTTTGACTGTTTATTTCATTGATTCTCAATGGAATATGCATAAAAGGCTTTTGAACATTCATGTAATTAAAAGTCATTCTAGAGTTAATATTAGAAATGCTATTGAGTTTTTGCATGAATGAATGGGGTTTGAGAAATTCGATGTGCATTACTGTGGACAATCCATCAAATAATGATGTTGTAGTTGAACAATTGAAAAAAAAGGCTTGTAAAAAAAGTGTTGTACCTTTGAGAGGCGAGCATTTTCATATGAGATGTTGTGCTCATATCCTAAACTTAATTGTCAGAGATGGCATTGCAGTAGTTGAGGATGCTATTCAAAAAATTAGAGGTGTGGTGAAATATGTGAGGAGAAGTCCTAAAAGATTAGATATGTTTAAGTTATGTGTTGAAGAAGTAAACTTGACATATGGAACTTCATTGCAATTAGATTGTCCTACAAGATGGAATTCAACTTATTTGATGCTACAAACTAATATAAAATATCAAAAAGAATTTGATAAGCTGTAGGACAAAGACAAAAGGTTTTTTAAAAGTTTCGTTCAAACGTTGTAACTGAGAGAGACTAAATAAATGCCAAAATTTTGGCTCGTTTCTTAAAACTTTTTATGAGGTAACTTGTAAATTTTCTGGCTCATAATATTCTATCTCTAGTGTTTATTTTCCTGAGATTATTCTAATTTTGAAAAAAATTGCGCTTTATAAAAATAGTAGAGATACAATGGTGTCTGAAATGGGTTTAAAAATGAGGCATAAATTCAACAAATATTGGGGTTCTCTTCAGTCAATAAATATTATGCTTTTTGTAGTAGTCGTGTTGGATCCTAGATATAAGCTCAAATATCTCAAGGTTAAGTACACTTAGCATTATGGAAAGGAATTTGCTAAAAATTTGGTGAAAATGTTATAAATGTCGTAAATGAGATAATGGATGATTATAAAGATTTAAATGAAGATGAATTCTCTTCTACGGTGTTGAAAAAAATGATGATTTCTTTGATGGTAGTGATACTTATGTTGATGATTTTTTTGTTAAATTGGAGAAAGAACAAGAAGTTGCAGCTTTGGAAGAGTTGGATAGGTACTTGGAGGACAAACTTGAAAAAAATAGAATTAATTTTTGATCTTCTAAACTGGTGGAAGGTAAATGAGGTTAGGTATCATTCTTTGGAAAATGTAGTAAGGGATGTATTTACTATCCAAGCATCTACTGGGGCCTACGAATCTACTTTTAGTAATGGGGAAAAAACTTTAGATAAATTTAGGAGTTCTTTAACACCCATTACAGCTGAAGTTCTCATATGTCTACAAGATTGGTTGAGAAGCTCAAACAAACCTATTGAAATTGAAGATTTAGTTCAAGACCTTGATGATAATAAATCAGGTTAGTATACAAATCTTGTCAATTTTAATTTCACTTTTACTTATTTTATTCATTCAATTTAATGAAAATATGGTTCAATTATAATTTTCAGAGGGGTCACAAGATCCAAATATTCTTCCAACTATAGTTGGTCACCTAAATTTGGAATGGGTGTATTATATTTTATAAGGTAATATTTTGTTTTTTTATTAATCTTTCATCTTAGAAATTTATGTCTACATGATTAACACGTTTTCATCTTTGTTTGTCCTTCTACAGTGGAGGAAGAAAAGGGAGTTGTAGAAGAGATAATTAATTGGGTTTGGATTTTCGTTGCTGTTCTGGGACGGACTTTTGAAATGATTATTATCATGGTTGTTATTAGTTGTATTTTTTTTGTTATATTAAGCTGCCTAATTTTAGCAATTACATAAGTAGTAATTTCTGCTACCAATTTTTGTGGTCATCTTTCGCTATTCCTTAATATTTTAAGTAATTGTTTAAAAAATATAGTATTGCTATTATGGTTAACTTTCACTCGGCTGAACAAAGCCAACATGTCAAAAAATAAAAACCAAATAAAGTACACAACTTGGTCCCATTCTATTTAACATTGCTATCCTTTTCTGCACATCAAAGCTTTTGACAAGGTAATGGAACTCGTTTGCGGTATTCAGCCTATTTGACAAAACAAAATTCGCCCAATTTGAGTTTGAAAGATACATAACTAAGGAATGATAAATGGTACAACAAAAAGTTTCGACATGAACTAACTTGGCCAGTTTGAAAAAAATAAATGGAAAAAAATGTTCGAACTCTGTTCCGTCCCGGAACCATTTTCTCCTTCCCAAAATCCCCGATCTCCGTCTCGTCCCGTCCCGATATTTTCAATCTATGAGAAAGGTCTGGATCTTCAAAAAAAATCTTCGAACTCTGGGAAGGGACTGGAGATTTGTGATCCCCATCCCGACCCATCCCATGAGCACCCCTAGCATTTAGTGGTTTATAGGTTTTATTTAAAAAATAAAATAAAATAAAATTTATTTTTATTATTTTTTGATATTTTCAAAGGTTATATACTTTGTAAATATAATAATTTTTAAATTTTTTTCAAATTCAAATACAATATTTAGTTATACTAATCATTATATTTATATATTATATAAATTCAATATAAACAATTTTATTGATAAATATTCTAATAATAATAATAAAATAAATTAATAATCCATTTATAATAAGATATATATTAATTAAAATATAATTACAAAACTTAAAATGATTCAGAAGCATAGAAAAATATATTACTCTATAATAATTTTTTATTTTTGAATTTTTTCTTCTTTTAATAAGTATATCTATTTTTTTAATGAAAAATAATTTATATAAATTATATTTGTCTAACTCATAATTTATTTTGTAATTAATATTTATATATAAAGAAACAAATAAATAATTAAAATAAATATTTAAAATAATAATGAAAAAAAATGAGAATTATACTTTATTATTTATTATTTAGGGATACCTGTTAAATTTAAATTAGATCCGTCTCACTAATAATTTATTTTGTAATTAATATTTCTATAAAAATAAACTGATACATAATTAAAATACAAATTTAAAATTATACTGAATAGAAATTAAAATGAGATTTAAGATTTATTATTAATGTATACTAGTTTAATAGTTTAAGTATTTAGAGGTTTTTTCATTAGAAGTTTAGCTATTTATGTTTTTAGGCTTTTAGTGGTCTATATGTTTTATATAAAAAAATAAAATAACAAAAAAATTTTCTATAATTTGTTATCATTTTTATAGGTTATAACCATTGAAAATATAATAATATTTAGAATTTTTTGAAATGTGAATAGAATATTTAGTTATAATAATATTAATAATTATATATCATATAAATTCAATATAAATAATTTTATTATTAGACAATATAATAATGATCAAAATTTTAATTAATAAACTATTAATAAAAAGATAGATATTAATTAAAAATATTTACAAAACCCAAATTGATTCAAAATTAAAGTAAAATATATTACTCGATAATAATTTTTAAATTTTAAATTATTATTTCTTTCAGAACTGTATATTTTTTTTATTAAAAATAAATTAATTAAATTATATTTGTCTCACTCATACTTTATTTTGTAATAAGTATTTCAAAAAAATTAAACTAATAAATAATTAAAATGAATATTTAAAATTTTAATAAATAGAAATAAAAATTAGATTTATTAATTATTATGTAGTATGTAGCAGTTTAATGGTTTATGTATTTCGGCATTATGGGGTTTAGGAGTCTACTGATTTAACTGTGTATGTATTTAATGGTTTATAGATTTTATTTAAGAAAAAAATAAAAAAAAATTATTTTTATAATTTTTTGATATTTTCAAAGGTTATAAAATTTTAAAATATAATAATTTTCAAATTTTTTTCAAAAGTAAATATATATTTATTTATAATAATCATAATAATTATATATCATATAAATTCAATATAAACAATTTTATTGATAGATATTCTAATAATTATCAAAAAATAAATTAAAAATCTATTATGAATAAGATTGATATTACTTAAAATATAATATCAAAACCTAAAATGATTCAAAAGCAAAGCAAAATATATTACTTAATAATAATTATTTGTTTTTAAATTTTTATTATTTTTATAAGATTATCTATTTTTTGATGAAAAATAATTTTTATAAATTATATTTTTAACTCATAATTTATTTTATAATTAATATATATATATAAATAAAAAACTAAACAATCAAAATGAATTTTTTAAATTAATACGAAAACAAATAAAAATGAGATTTATTAATTATTATTTAGGGGATACCCGTTTAAACGATTATCTATATAGGGGTATCGAGATTTTGTAGTTTAGTGATTTAAGTGTTTAGGCATTTAGTGATTTATAGGTTTTATTTAAACAATGAAATAAGAAAAAAAAATAGTTTTTTTTGTTTTTTCACTTATTCAAATGTTATAATCTTTGAAAAAATAAATATTTTCAAATTTTTTTCAAAAGTGAATATAATATTTAGTTATAATAATTTTTAAATTTATATATCATATAAATTAAATATAAATATTTTTATTGATAAATATTCTAATAATGATCAAAAAATAAATTAATAATCTATTATTAATAAGTTTAGATATCTATTAAAATATGATTAGAAAACCTAAAATGATTCAGAAACAAAGTAAAATATATTATTAGATAATAATTTTTTGTATTTAATTTTTTTATTCTTTTAATAAGTTTATCTATATTTTTTTGTTGAAAAATAATTTATATAAATTATATTTTTTTAACTAATAATTTATTTTGTATTTATTATTTATATAAAAATAAATAAATAAATAATTAAAATTATAATGAAAAAAAATAAAAATGAGATGTATTATTTATTATTTTGGATATACCTGTTAAAAAAATTTATTTATTTAGTGTTTTCGAGCTTTAGAAGTTATTGATTTAAGTATTTAGGCATTTAATGGTTTATAGCTTTTATTTAAACAATGAAATAACAAAAAATTTATTTTTGATATTTTTTCAAATTTTCAAATGTCATAACATTTGAAAATATAATAATTTTAAAATTTTTTAAAAATGTGAATACAATATTTAGTAATAATAATTATTATTACAATATATAATTTAAAATACATATAAACAATTTTATTGATAAATATAATATCAATTATCAAAAAATAAATTAATAAACTATTATTAATATGATAAATTTAAATTAAAATATACT
Source organism: Sapria himalayana (assembly GCA_029783825.1). Taxonomy (NCBI): domain Eukaryota; kingdom Viridiplantae; phylum Streptophyta; class Magnoliopsida; order Malpighiales; family Rafflesiaceae; genus Sapria; species Sapria himalayana. The sequence goes on from JAREIK010016962.1 coordinate 63,389, forward strand.
TAAAAAACCTAAAATGATTCAAAATCTAAGTAAAATTTATTACTAAATAATAATTTTTTTTTAGTTTTTGCATCATTTTATATGCTTATATATTTTTTTTGATGAAATATATATTATTTAATTTATATTTGTCATTCATAATTTATTTTGTAATTATTATTTCTATAAATTATTTAAATTATATTTAAGGTTTACGAGTTTAAAGGTTTAGGTATTTAGGAGCTTCGGGATTTAGGAGTTGAGAGATTTATGTATTTAGATATTTAATGGTTTATAAGTTTTATTTAAACAATGATATAACAAAAAATTAATTATTGTTATTTTTTCTCATTTTTGAAGGTACCTTTCAAAATATAACAATTTTTAAATTTTTTTTATATGTGAATACTATATTTATTTATGATAATCTTAATAATTATATATCATGTTAATTCAATATAAACAATTATATTGATAGATATTATATTAATTATCAATTAATTTTTTAATAAACTATTATTAATAAGATAGATATGTTTTAAAATATATTTGCAAAATGTAAATTTATTAAAAAATAAAAGTAAAATATAATACTAAATAATAATTTTTTGATGTTTTGCTTCTTTTTATAAGTTTATTTTTTTTGTAATTAAAAGTAAATTATTTAAATTATATTTGTCTTCTACATAATTTATTTTTAATTTATAATTATATAAAAATAAACTAATAAATAATTAAAATGAATATTTAAAATTATATTGAATACAAATAAAATTGAGATTTATTATTTATTATTCAAAATATACTAGTTTAATAGTTAAGTATTTAGGTGTTTTGGGGTTCTGTGATTTAAGTGTTTAGGCCTTTAGTGATTTATAGTTTTTATTTTAAAGAATGAAAAAAAAATTATTTTTTGATTTTTTTTTAATTTTTGAAGGTTATAACCTTTGAAAATATAATAATTTTTAATTTTTTTTAAATGCTAATATATTATTTAGTTATAATATTCTTAATAATTATATATAATGTAAACTCAATATAAATAATTTTATTAATAGATATTAAAATAAATATGAATAAAAAATTAATAAACTATTATTATTAATAATGATATAAATTAAAATATAATTCCAAAAACTAAAATGATTCAAAATCAAAAAAAAAAGATATATTACAAAATAGTAAATTTTTGTTTTTAAAATTGTGCCTCTTTTTATAAGCATATATATTTTTTTTGAAAAAAAATAAATTATTTAAAATAGATCTGTCTCACTAATAATTTATTTTGTAGTTAATATTTTTATAAAAATAAACTGATAAATAATTAAAATAAAAACTTAAAATTATACTTAATAAAAATTAAAATGAAATTTATGATTTATTATTTTGCTTTGCTTGTGAATCATTTTAGGTTTTGTAATTATATTATAATTAATATTAATCTTATTAATAATAGTTTATTAATTTAGTTTTAGATCATTATTAAAATATTTATCAATAAAATAGTTTATATTAAAATTATATGATATATAAATACAATGATTATTATAACTAAATATTGAATTCACTTTTGAAAAAAAATTAAAAATTATTATATTTTCAAAGGTATAACCTTTGAAAATATCAAAAAATAATAAAAATAAATTTTTTGTTTTTTGTGTTTTTTAAATAAAACCTATAAACTAAAAAATGCATACAGAGTTAAATAAGTAAACTCCTAGACCCCATAATGCCAAAATACAGTAACCATTAAACTGATATATAATACATAATAAATAATAAATCTAATTTTTATTTCTATTTATTATAATTTTAAATATTCATTTTAATTATTTATTAGTTTATTCTTATAGAAATATTTATTACAAAATAAATTATGAGTGTGACAAATATAATTTAAATAATTTATTTTTAAAGATATAATATAAATATGCATATAAAAGAAGTAAAAATTTAAAATTATTATTCCGTAATATAATTTACTTTAATTTTGAATCAATTTGTGTTTTTTAAATATTTTTTAATTAATTTCTATCTTTTTTATTAATAGTTTATTAATTTAATTTTTGATCATTATTATAATATCTATCATTAAAATAGTTTATATTGAATTTATATGATACATAGTTATTAATATTATTATAACTAAAATATTATATTTACATTTAAAAAATTTTAAATATTATTATATTTTCAAAGGTTATAACCTATGAAAATGAGAAAAAATTATAAATTCTTTTATTTTATTTTATTGTTTAAATAAAACCTATAAACCACTAAATGCCTAAAAACATAAATCGCTAAATTTACAAAAGACAAAACATCTAAATACTTAAACCATTAAACTGGTATACATTAAAAATAAATTATAAATCTCATTTTAATTTTTATTAAGTATAATTTAAATTTTTTATTTTAATTATTTATCCGTTTATTTTTATAGAAATATTAATTACAAAATAAATTATTAGTGAGATAGATATAATTAAAATTAAATTGGTATACCCTAAATAATAATTAATAAATCTTATTTTTTTCATTATAATTTTAAATATTCATTTTAATTATTTATTTATTTATTTTTATATAAATATTAATTACAAAATAAATTATGAGTTACGCAAATATAATTTATATAAATTATTTTTAATCAAAAAATATAGATAAACTATATGATGATTCAAAATCAAAGTAAAATATATTACTAAATAATAATTTTTTGTTTTTAAATTTTTACTTCTTTATATAAGCTTTTTTTTGATCAAAAATAAATTATTAAAAGTATATTTGTCTCACTCATTGTTTATTTTGTGATAGATATTTCTATAAAAAATAAACTAATAAAAAATTAAAATGAATATTTAAAATTATAATGAATACAAATTAAAATGAGATTTATGATTTATTATATGTGGTATACCGGTTTAATGGTTTGATTATTTCAGAGTTTTGTCTTTTAGGAGTTTAGCAATTTATGTTTTTAGGCATTTAGAGGTTTATAGAATTTATTTATATAATAAAAATTTAAAATTCTTTTTTTGATTTTTTCTGATTTTCAAAGGTTATATAAACTTTGAAAATAAAATAATTTTTAAAATTTTTTGAAATGTGAATACAATGTATAATTATATTAATCTTACTAATTATATATCATAAAAATTCAATATATATAATTTTAATGATAGATATATTAATAATGATGATAAATTAAATTAATAAACTATTATTAATAATATAAATATTAATTAAAATAAATTTACATAACTCAAAATGATTCAAAATCAAATCAAAATATATTACTAAATAATAATATTTAAATTATAAAAATTTCCTTCATTTTATAAGCTTATATTTTTTTTTATTAAAATAAATTATTTAAATAATATTTATCTCACTCGAAATTTATTTTGTAATTAATTATTCTAAAAAATTAAACTATAAATAATTAAAATGAATATTTAAAATTATAATAAATATAAATAAAAATGAGATTTATTATTTATTAAGTAGTATATAGCTGTTAAAAGGTTTATGTATTTTGGGGTTTGAGATTTTTGAGCTTACTGATTTCATTAAGTAAGCATTTAATGATCTATAGGTTTTATTTAAAAAAAGAAATAACAAAAAATTTATTTTTATTATTTTTTCTTATTTTTTAAGGTTATACCCTTTTAAAATATAATAATTTTTAAATTTTTTCTAATGTGAATACAATATTTAGTTATAATAATCATTATATTTATATATTATATAAATTCAATATAACTTATTTTATTGATAAATATTTTAATAATGATCAAAAAATAAATAAATAATCTAATATTAATAAGATAGATACAATTAAAATATAATTACAAAACCTAAAATAATTCATAAGCAAAGCAAAATATATTACAATATAATAATTTTTTGTGTTAAATTTTTTTTATTTTAAAAAGTTTATCTATATGTCATGATTAAAAATAATTTATATAAATTATATTTGTCTAACTCATAATTTATTTTGTAATTAATATTTATATAAAAATAAACAAATAAATTATTTAAATGAATATTTAAAATTAGAATGAAAAAAAATGAGATTTATTAATTATTATTTAGCGTATACCGGTTTAATTTTAATTATATCTATCTCACTATTAATTTATTTTGTAATTAATAATTCTATAAAAATAAACAGATAAATAATTAGAATAAAAATTTTAAATTATACTGAATAAAAATTAAAATAAGATTTATGATTTATTATTAATGTATACCAGTATAATGGTTTAAGTATTTAGATGTTTTGTCATTTTAAAAGTTAGTGATTTATGTTTTTAGGCATTTAGTGGTTTATAGGTTTTATTTAAATAATAAAATAATTAAAAAAAATTATAATTTTTTCTCATTTTCATAGGTTAGCCTTTGAAAATATAATAATATTTAAAATTTTTTTAAATGTAAATATAATATTTTAGTTATAATAATATTAATAATTATATATAATATAAATTCAATATAAACAATTTTATTGATAGATATTATAATAATGATCAAAAATTAAATTAATAAATTATTAATAAATACATAGAAATTAATTAAAAAATATTTACAAAACCAAAATTGATTCAAAATTAAAGTAAAATATATTACTGAATAATAATTTTAAATTTTTAAATTTTTACTTCTTTTACAATCGTATATATATTTTTTTGATTAAAAATAAATTATTTAAATTATATTTGTCCCACTCATAATTTATTTTGTAATATATATTTTATAAAAATAAACTAATAAATAATTAAAATCAATATTTAAAATTATAATAAATAAAATAAAAATTCGATTTATTAATTATTAAGTAGTATATAGTGGTTTAATGGTGTATGTATTTTTAGAGTTTACTGATTTACCTATATATGCATTTAGTGGTTTATATGTTTTATTTAAAAAATAAAATAACAAAAAAATTATTTTTTTATTTTTTGATATTTTCAAAGGTTATAACCTTTGAAAATACAATAAATTTTAAATTTTTTTCTAAAGTGAATACAATCTTTAGTTATAATAATCATCATATTTATATATCATATTAATTCAATATAAACAATTTTATTGATAAATATTCTAATAATGATCAATAAATAAATTAATAATCTATTATTAATAAGATAGATATCAATTAAAATATAATTACAAAACCTAAAATGATTCAGAAGCAAAGCAAACTATATTACTATATAATAATTTTTTTTGAATTTTTTTTTCTTTTAAAAAGGTTATGTATATTTTTTTGATGAAAAATAATTTATATAAATTATATTTGTCTAACTCATAATTTATTTGTAATTAATATATTTATAAAAATGAACAAATAAATAATTAAAATGAATATTTAAAATTATAATTAAAAAAATGAGATTTATTATGTGAATACAATACTTAGTTATAATAATATTAATAATTATATATCATATAAATTCAATATAAACAATTTTATTGATATATATTATAATAATGATCAAAATTAAATTTATAAACTATTGATATTAATATAGATATTAATTAAAAAATAATTACAAAACTACAAATTTATTCAAAATTATAGTAAAATATATTTCTGGATAACAATTTTTAATTTTTAAAATTTTAATTCTTTTATAATCATATATATTTTTTAAATTATATTTATCGCACTCATAATATATTTTGTAATAAATATTTCTATAAAAATAAACTAATAAATAATAAAAATGAATATTTAAAATTATAATAAATAGAATTAAAAATTAGATTTATTAATTATTAAGTAGTATATAGTGGTTGAATGGTTTATGTATTTTGGCATTATGGGGTTTAGGAGTTTACTGATTTAACATGTGTATGCATTTAGTGGTTTATAGGTGTTATTTTAAAAAAAATATCAAAAAATTTATATTTTTTTATTTTTTGATATTTTCAAAGATTATAAACTTTGAAAATATAATAATTTTTAAATTTTTTTTAAAAGTGAATACTATATTTAGTTATAATAATCATTATATTTATATATCATATAAATTCAATATAAATATTATTATTGATAAATAATTTAATAATGATCAAAGAATAAATTAATAATCTATTATTAATAAGATAGATATAAATTTAAATATAATTACAAAACCTAAAATGATTCAGAAACAAAGCAAAATATATTACTATATAATAATTTTGTTTTGAATTTTTTTTATTTTAAAAAGTTTAACTATATTTTTTTGATGAAAAATAATTATATAAATTATATTTGTCTAACTCAATTTATTCTCCAATTAATAATTATATAAAAATAAACGAATAAATAATTAAAATGAATATTTTAAATTATGATGCAAAAATAATATTGAGATTTATTATTTATTATTTTTTATTTAGGGTATACAGTTTTAAAATGATTATCTATTTAGGGTTTTCGAGATTTAGGAGTTATTGATTTAAGTATTTAGCCATTTAGTGGTTTATAAAATTTATTTAAACAATGAAATAACAAAAAAATTATTTTTGTTATTTTTACACATTTTCAAAGCTTATAACATTTGAAAATAAAATAATTATAAAATTTTTTTAAAATGTGAATAAAATATTTCGTAATAATAATCATTATAATTATATATAATATAAACTAATTATAAATAATTTTATTGATAGATATGATATCAATTATAAAATAATAAATTAATAAACTATTATTAATATGATAGTTATAAATTAAAATATAATTACAAAACCTAAAATGATTCAAAATCAATGTAAAATTTATAACTAAATAATATTTTTTTGTTTTTAAATTTTTATTTCTTTTTATAAGATTATATATTTTTATTAAAAGTAAATTATTAATATTATATTTGTATGACTAATTATTTATTTTGTAATAAATATTTATATAAAAAATAAACAAATAAATATTTAAAATGAATATTTAAAATTATAATGAATACAAATTAAAATGTGATTTAAGATTTATTATTGCTGTATATGTAATTTATATTTTGATAATCTGTTTGTATAACCAAATACATTTTATTTCTTAATATTTTCATGTAAGTGCAGGAAAGAAAATATTAAGAGGCCGGGGATGCACCAGTAGCACAATAACCGAGGTCTCGCTGACCGGACAACGGGCCGAAATTGGAGTAGAGCCTGACCCGTCTCATGATCCGACCCGCTCCGGTTAAATGAACCGAGAGAAATTTTACAATAAAATGTTTTGTAATTTTATTTTCGGTTGGCTTTTTTTGGACCCGTGGAACTGTTCATCTTCTTTCTCTCTTCTCTCTGTGCTATTTATCATGACTATTCTGTGTGCTACATACTGTAAGACATTTCTGTTGCTTTAATCTGTAACGGATAAGCATTTACTGGTGGATTTAGCTAGTCATACTGAGCGACTAGCCAACCACGTTATTTTTGGTGTTTATTTCTCATTTTTTGATTCTATCATGGATGGTTGCTGAATTGGGATATATATAATGCTTGTTTTCTGTTGTTTCTGTATCTCAATCTCACTACCATGGAAGCAAAATTTCCCAACAATTATATATGGTATACCAGTTTAATGGATTGATAATTTAGGGGTTTTGTCGTTTAGGAGTTTAGCAATTTATGTTTTTAGGCATTTAGTGGTATAGAGGTTTTATTTATATAATAAAAATAATAATTTTTTTTTTGATATTTTTTAGATTTTCAAAGGTTATAACCTTTAAAAATAAAATAATTTTTAAAATCTTTTTAAATGTGAATACCATGTATAATTATATTAATCTTATTAATAATATATAATATATATTCAATATAAATAATTTTTATGATAGATATTATAATATTGATCAAAAAATTAAATTAATAAACTATTATTAATAATATAAATATTAATTAAATATATTTACATAACACAAAATGATTCAAAATCAAATAAAAATATATTACTAATTAATAATATTTAATTATTAAAATTTTCCATCTTTTTACAAGCTTATATTTTTTTATGATTAAAATTAAATTATTTAAATAATATCTGTGTCACTCGAAATTTATTTTGTCATTAATTTTTCTAAAATTAAAATATAAATAATTAAAATGAATATTTAAAATTATAATAAATAGAAATAAAAATGAGATTTATTATTTATTAAGTAGTATACAGCTGTTATAAGGTTTATGTATTTAGGGGTTTCGGGTTTTATGAGCTACTGATTTAAGTAAGTAAACATTTAGTGGTCTATAGGTTTTATTTAAAAAAGAAATAACAAAAAATTTATTTTTATATTCTTTCTCATTTTTTAAGATTAAAACCTTTGAAAATATAATAATTTTTAAATTTTTTTCAAAAGTGAATACAATATTTATTTATAATAATCATAATAATTATATATCATATAAATTCAATATAAACAATTTTATTGATAGATATTCTAATAATTATCAAAAAAATAAATTAAAAATCTATTATGAATAAGATATTACTTAAAATATAATATCAAACATAAAATGATTCAAAAGCAAAACAAAATATATTACTTAATAATAATTATTTGTTTTAAAATTTTTATTCTTTTTATAAGCTTATCTATTTTTTGATAAAAAAATATTTTTATAAATTATATTTTTAACTCATAATTTATTTTATAATTAATAAATATATATAAATAAAAAACGTAACAATCAAAATGAATTATTTAAATTATAATGAAAACAAATAAAAATGAGATTTATTAATTATTATTAAGGGTATACCGGTTTAAAGGATTATCTATATTGGGGTATCGGGATTTTGTAGTTTAGTAATTTAAGAGTTTAGGTATTAAGTGATTTATATGTTTTATTTAAACAATGAAATAACAAAAAAAATATTTTTTTTATTTTTTCAAATGTTCAAAGGTTATAATCTTTTAAATATAAAAATTTTAAAACTTTTTTCAAAAGTGAATACAATATTTAGTTATAATAATTATTAAATGTATATATCATATAAAATGAATATAAACATTTTTATTGATAAATATTCAAATAATGATCAAAAAATAAACTAATAATCACTTATTAATAAGTTAGATATCAATTAAAATATAATTAAAAACACTAAAATGATTCAGAAACAAAGCAAAATATATTACTATATAATATTTTTTTGTTTTTAATTTTTTTATTTTTTTATTAAGTTTATCTATATTTTTTTGTCGAAAAATAATTTATATAAATTATATTTGTATAACTTATAATTTATTTTGTAATTAATATTTATATAAAAATAAACAAATAAATAAATAAAATGAATATTTAAAATTATAATGAAAAAAATAAAAATGAGATTTATTAATTATTAAATAGGATATACATGTTTAAAAAATATATCTATTTAGGGTTTTTGAGATCTAGAAGTTATTGATTTAAGTATTTAAGCATTTAATAATTTATAGGTTTTATTCAAATTATAAAATAACAAAAAATTTATATGTATTTATCTATTATTTATATGTATTTATGCTTAACATATCATATTAATTAAAGGCAATGCAGATCACACAATCCAACGTGTAGGGCAGCTTGTATATGGTGTAGGAAAAAATACTTGACAAAAAGTGATCAAGGTACTTTGGGTTAATGAAAATACTTGAGAGAGACTTGTATAAAATTTCCACACAAAAAAGAATTAATAGAAGCTCACAAAGGTAAAGACAAGTTACAATCTTTGTTTAGTTTCACTAAAGGTACTAGTTCAGAGGATAATAAATTAACTTGTTGGCAATTTGATCAACGACTTGTTAGGGAGGCTTTGGTGAAAATGATCATAAAAGATGAATTGCCTTTTTGTTTTTTTGAGAGGGATGAGTTTAAGGAATTTTGTGAAGTTAGTGTGCCTCAATTAAAAATTTTATTTAGGCACTCTTTACTGAGGGATTGTTTTTCTTTGTTTGTGAAGGAAAAGAAGAAATTATTTGATAGCATATCATCTCATTGTTATAGAGTTTCATTGACTACCGATACTTGGACTAGCATTCAAAATTTGTTTTATATATGTTTGACTCTTCATTTCATTGATTCTCAATGGAATATGCATAAAAGGCTTTTTAACTATTGTGTAATAAAAAGTCATTCTGGAGTTAATTTTAGAAA
>JAREIK010016963.1:0-100549 GCA_029783825.1 Sapria himalayana
TAGAAAGATAGATATACATATATAAAGATAGAAAGATAGATAGACTAAAAAAAGACAAATAGATATAAAGATAGATTGACATTTGTATAATAGATAGATAAATAGTTAGATAAATAGAAATATAAATAGATAGAAAGATATTAGATAAATTCTTACAAGATAGATAGGAATATAGATAAAGAGATTGATTGACAAATTGATGGACTGATAGATATATATTGATAAATTTATAAATAAAGAGATAGATAGATAAATATATAGATATTTAGATGGAAAGATAGATAAATAGATAGTCAAATAGTGAGATAGATTGATAGATAGATAGATTGATAGATTGATAGATAGATAGATTGAAACAAAGATAGATAGATAGATAGATAGATAATTAGATAGGTTGTTAGACACACATATATATAAATCTATAGAAAAACATATAAAATAATAGATAAATAGATGGATAGACAGATAGATAGATGGATAAATAGATAGATAGTCCTATAAATAGATAGATAGATAGAATACTAGACAGATAGACAAATAGATATAATAAAAGATAGATATTTAGATTGATAGATAGATTGATAGACATATTGATAATTAGATTGATAGATTGATATATAGATGGATAGACAATTTGATAGTAAAATTGAAAGACAAATTTATAGATTTATTGAAAGAGAGATTGATAGATAGAAAGATTGATTGATGGATTGACAAATAGATAGACAAATAGATATACATGCATATATATATATAGATAATAGATTGATAGATTGATAGATAAATATATTGACTTATATATAGATAGATAGACAAATATATGATAGTTTGATAGAAAAATTGATAGAAGATAGATAGAAAGAAAGATAGATATAAATGAAAGAAAGAAAGATAGATAGATAGTTAGACAGCTAGATGAATAGAAAGATAAATAAAAATATATGTGTGTGTGTGTGTAGACTTATGTAGATAGATAGATAGATAAATATATAGATAGATAGATAGATATACATATAGATAAACAAATATATAGACAGATAGATAGGCAGATAAATAGACACGTAATTAGAAAGATAGAAATACAAATAGATTGACACAGAGATAATAGATACATATATAGATAACGAGATATATAGATAAACAGATAGATATAAAGACAGATAGATAAAAAAATAGATTGAAAAATAGATAGACATATAGAAAGATAGATATATAAATAGATAGGTAGACAGATAGATAACTTTATATACAAATAGATAGATAGATAGATTGAGTGAAAGATATATAGATATAAAGATCAATAGATATATTGATTGACAAATAGATAGATAGATAAATAGACAGATAGAAAGACTTATAGAAAGAAAGAAAGATAGATAGATTGATATATATGTATAGACAAATATATAGATAGACAAAAAGATAGACAAATAGATAGATAGAAAAAGATATATATAGATCTATAGAAAGATGGATATATAGATAGATAGACAAATAAATAGTCAGGTATTAGATAGATAAATATATTGATAGATAGATAGTTTGATAGAAAGATAGATAGACAAATAGAAAGAAAGATAGATAGATACGTAGAGACATAGACAGATAAATAGAGAAATAGATAGATAGATAGACAGAGACATTGATAGATAAATACAAAAATAGATAGATAGATAGATGGAGACATTGATAGATAAATACAAAAATAGATAGATAGATATATAAATAGATATATAGATAGATAGATATATAAAATAGATATATAGATAGATAGATATGTAAATAGATAAACAAATAAATATATAGGTAGTTAGATAGATTGATAGATAGGTAGAACTATAGATATACAGATAAATAAATAGATAGATATCTAAATTAATAGATATATAAATAGTCAGATAGATAGATAAATATAAAAATTGATATATAGATAGACATAGATAGGTAGGTTGGTAGTTAGATAGTTATATATATTAATTGATAGATAGATAGACAAATAGATATATAGATATAGATATATAAGATAGATAGAAATATTGATAGAGAGATAAATAGAGAGATGTCAGAGAGAGATATATAGTTAAATAGATGGATAGATAAAAGATAGATAGATTGATTGATTGATTGATTGATTGACAAATAGAATGATTGATAGTTAGAAATATAGATAGACATATAAAAAGACATATAGTTTGATAGATACGCTAATAGTTAGATCGAAAGATTGTGATATAGATAGATAGTTAAAAAATTAGTTAGATAGAAAGGTAGAAAGACAAATAGATAGATAAATAGATAAATAGATAAATAGATAAATAGATTGATTGATTGATTCATAGATAGATAGATAGATATATTGATATATAGATAGATAAATAGATAGTTAGACACATAGATAGACACACACACACATATATATATATATATATAGATCACTAGACAGAAAGATAGACAAACAGATATATATATATAGAAAGATAGAAGAATAGGTAGACATAAAGATATACGTATAGATCGATGGATATATAGAGAGATAGATAGATGGATAGATAGTCTGATAGATAGACAGATTGATTGATTGATCGATACACAGATTGATAGATAGATAGATTGATACACATATTGATAGATAAATAGATAAATAAATAGATATGAAGATATATAGACATATAGAAAGGCATTTACATAGAAAAATAAATAAATATATAGTTAGACAGATAGACAAATAGAAAAATAGATAGACATATAGTTATACAAATAGTTATATAGGTTGATAAATAGATGGACAGATAAATTGATAGATAGTTAGATAAAAAAATAGATAGTAACATAGATATAGTTATATAGACAGATATATTGATAGATAGATACATATACAGATAGATAGACAGATAGATAGACAGATAGTTTGATAGATAGATATGCAGAAAGATAGAAATATTGATAGATAATTAGATAAATAGATAGATTGAAAGATATACAAATAGGTAGACCAATAGATATATAGAAAAATAGAAATATAAATAAACACATAGAAACAAAGATAGATAGCCAGATAGATAGATAGATAAAAAGACATACATATAGATAGATAGATAGATAAACAAATTTTAAGATTGATAGATAGATAGATTTATAGATAGATAGTCAGAAATATAGATAGATAGAAAGATAGATAGATATATAGACTATTAGATAGATAGATAGATAGATAGATAGAGAGCTAAAGAGATATATTAATAGATAAATAGCTAGATGAATAGAATGAATGATAGATAGACAATTCGATTGAAAGATAATTAGACAGATAGATATATAGATCGAACAATAGATATATAAAGAGATAGACAAATAGATAGATATATTGATAAACAGATAAATAGACAAATATAAAGATAGATAAATGGATAGATAGATATATAGATATACAGATATATATATATATATATATATATATAGACTAATAGATAGACAAATAGACAAATAGATAGACATACGGATATACATATAGATAGACAAATAGATATATAGATAGATCGACAGACAAATAGATAGACTTATAGATAGATAGATATATAGACAAATATATATATAGGCAATTAGACACATAATAGATAGATAGATAGACAAAAAGATAAACTATCATATAGACAGATAAATAGATAGAGTGATAAACAGAAAGATAGATAGATAGCCTGATAAATAGACAGATAGATAGACAGATAGATAGATTGACTAATATATATATATAAATAGACAGATAGATAGACAAATAGATAGATAGATAGACAAAAAGATATATACATAAATAGAAATATAGAAAGACATATAGAAAGACAGATAGATAAACTAATAAACATATAGATAGAAAAAGGAAAGATAGACAAATACATAGAAAAAAAGATATACATATAGATATACAGATAGATAAACATATAGATTGATATATATTTAGACAGATAGATAAATTTAAAGATAGACAAATAGAAAGACAAATAAATAGATGGATAGATTGACTATATAAAAATAGAAATATAGATATACTGATAGATAGACAGATAGATATATAGATAGATAGATAGATCGGTAGATAGATAGATAGTTAGATAGATAGAAAGTTTGCTAAATAATTAAATAGATTGATAGAACATTAATAGAAAGATTTATAGAAAGATTTATAGATAGAATAATAGACAGGTTGATTGATTGACAAATTGATAGATAGATTGATAGACAGATTGATATACACAGACATATATAGATATATAGATAAATATATAGATAGATATATAAATATATAGATATATAGACAGATAGATAAATAGATAGTTAGATAGATACACAGATAGATAGATAGATAGACAGATATATAAATAGATAGACAAATAAATTAATATATAGAAAGATAAATAGAAAGATATATATACAGACATATAGATAGATAGATAGATAAATAGTTAGATTTACAAATAGATATATAGATTGATAGGTAGATTAATAGGCAGTTAGTTAGATATATATATATAAACACATAAATACACATTTAGATAGATAGATAGAGTGGCTAATAAATAGTCAGATAGATAAGTTGATTGTTTGACAGATAGATAGACTAATAGATAGATAGATATAAAGATAGATAAACAAATAGTTAGATAGAACAATAGTCACATATATAGATAGATCGATAGACACATAGACATATAGATAGATATATAGATATCTAAATTGAATGATAGATGGACACATTGATATATGGAAAGTTAGATGGATTAGATAGATGGATATATAGACTGAAAGATAGATAGATAGATATATATATATATATATATATAGAGTGATAAAAAGATAGATAGACATATTGAAAGACATATAGATAGACAAATAAATAGAAAGATAGATAGATAGACAAATAGATAAACTTATAGATAGACAAATTAATAAATAGGTAGATAGATAGATGGACAGATTGAATGATAGATTGATATATAAAAAAATAGATAGATATATAGATAAATATATAGATAGATAGTTAGTTAGATTGATTGATAGACTGAAAGATAGACAAATAGATAGAAAAATAGAGAGATAGATAGATAGATTAAACGATAGATAGACAGACCTATAGATATATAGAGAGATAGAAAAATAGGTAGATAGATAGATAGACAGATTGATAGATAGAAAGATAGACAAATAGATAGCTAGATAGATAGAAATATACATAGATAGACATATAGAGAGATATATAGATAGATAGCAAGATAGATATATTGATAGATAAATAGACATTTAGATAGATAAATAGACAGAAAGATAGATAAATACATAGACATATTGAAAGATTGATTAATAAATTGATAATAGACACAATAGATAAACATATAGATACACATACAGATAGATAGATAGACAGATATATAGAAAGAAATATAAATAGATAGACAGTCATACAGATAGAAAGATATAAAGACATACTGATAGACAAATAGATTGATCGATAGCTAGATAGACATATAGACAAATAGACAAAAAGATAGATAGACAAAAATATAGACATACAGATATATAGATAGATAGACAAACATATAGACATACAGATATATAGATAGATAGAAAGATAGATATATAGATAGATTTAAAGACAAATAGATAGACTATAGATAAATAGATAAACAGACAGATATAGATAGTATACATATAGATAAACTAAAGACATATAGATAGATAGAAAGATAGAATATCCTATAGACAGAAAAATAGATAGATAGATAAACAAAAAGATAGCTAGATTGATAGATAGTGTGATAGATAGATAGACAGTCAAATAGATATATAGATAGACAGATAAATAGATAGATAGATATATAGATAGATAAATAGATATATACATAGATAGAATGATAGATAGATATATAAATCGATAGAAAGATAAAAAGAATGAAAGAATGATTGAGAGATAGATAAACAGAATGATATACTATCATATTGATAGAAAAATAGATTGGCAGATAGGCATAAAGATAGTCATACAGATAGACATTGAAATAGAAAGATAGATAAATAGATAGATAGACTGACAGATAGACAGATAGATAAATATATATATATACACAGATAGAAAGAAAGATAAAAGATATATAAAAAGATATAAAGATAAACATATAGACACACAGATAGAAAGAAAGATTAATCGACATATAAATATAGACAAAGATATATGTATAGATATACAGTTAGATAAATGCAAAGATAGACATATAGATAGACCAATAGATAAATAGAAAGATAGATGAATAGAAAGATACATAGATTGATTCATAGATAGATTGATAGATAAATAGAATGATAGACAGATAGTTAGTTAGTTAGATAGATGGTTACAAATTTACACAAATAGATAGGTAGGTAGTTGGATAGATAGGTAGACAAAGAGATAGTTATATAGATAGATAAATAGATTGATAAAGAGATTAATAGATAGATAGAGAGATAGACAAATTGATAGATAGATTAATAGACAAATTGCTAGATAGATTCATAGACAAATTGATAAACAGATTTATATACAGAGACATAAATAGATTGATAGATATATAGATAAATATATAGATAGATAGAAATATATGTAGACAAATTGATTGATAGAGAGATAAATAGATAGATAAATATATAGTTAGACATATAGACAGATAAATAGATAGATTAATAGATATTTTAACAAATAGATTAATAGATAAGAAGGATAGATGAATATATAGATATACAAATTCATAGATAGGTAGATATATATATATATATTGACAAATAGGTAGATAGATAGATAAACAAATTGATAGACATATATATATATATATATATATATATATATATATATAGACATATACATTGCCAGATAGACAGACATATAAATAGATAGATAGATAAATAGATAGACAGACAGATAGTAAGATCGATAGATAGAATGATAGAAAGATAGATATATAGATAGATAGATAGATAAAAAATATATAGAGACTTAGATAGATAGATAGATAGATAGATAAATAGAAAGATAGACAGACATATAGATATACAGACAATGAGACATTAAGGTAGACACATATATAGAGAGATTGATATATAGAGAGATATACACATATATAGACATGCTGATAGATAGATACATAGATACATAGATAGATAAATAGACAGATAGGTATATAGATAGGTATATAGATGGATAGACATATAGACACACATATATACACATAGATAGATAGATAGATAGATTGATTGATTAATAGACAGATACACAGATAGATAATTAGATAGATATATAGATAGATAGATTGTCAGATATATAAACAAATAAAGATATATATATATATATATATATATATGGATAGATAGACAAATAGACTTACAGATAGATAAATATAAAGCTAGATAAAAAACAGATAGATAGACACAAATATAGATGATAGAAAGATGAATTGATAGTTGGATATATAGATGGATAGATAGACAAATAGATAGGAGGTTAAGATTGATAGAAAGATGGATTGATAGTCTGTAAGAAAGATGGATAGATAGACAGTCAGAAAGATCGATATATACACATATAATTAGACACATAGATTGAAGGATATATAAACATATAGATATCTAGATTGATAGATATATTGATAGAAAGATTGATAATTACATTTATATATAGATTAATAGATAGATTAATAGGCAAATTGATAGACAAAATGATAGACAAATTGATAGTTAAATAGATGTACACATTGTTATACATATAGATAGACAAAAATATAAATAGGTAGAAAGACATAGATATACTGATAGATAGACAAATTGTTATATAGACATATAAATAGACAAAAATATAGATTAATAGATAGATAGATAGACATATATATAGACAAATAGATACATATATAGATATATATATATACATATATATATATATTAAGAAATTACGATAGAAAGATTGATAGTCAGACAGATAGATAGATTAATAGATAGATAAATAGATTGATTGATAGATATATAGATATATATATATATATATATATATATATATATATATATATATATATATTGATATATAGACAAATAGATAGATAGATAGAAAGATTGTTAGATATATAACTAGGTACATATATGGAGAGATAGATAGATATATAGACATTTACATAGACAGATATATAGATAGTTATATTAACAAATAGATAGATATATAGATAGAAAGATATAAAAATTGATAGATAGATATATAGAATAATGGATAGATAATTATATAGAGAATAAATAGATAGAAAGATTGATTGAAAGATAATTAGATATTCATAAAGATAGATTGATAGATAAACAAATAGATAGACATATATATAGATAGATAGATAGACAAATAGGGAGACAAATAGGGAGACAAATAGATAGACAAGCTGATAGAGAGATAGATAGATAAACAAATAGATATGCAGATAGATAGAGAGATAGATAGATAGTTAGTTAGAGAGAGATAGATTGATATATATTTAGATAGATAGTTATATAGATAGAAAGATAGATTGATACACATATAGATAGATAAATAAATAGACTTATAGATAGATAGATGCTCAAATTGAGAAAAAGATAGATAAATACATAGATAGAGTGATAGATTGACATATAGATGGAAAAATAAATATATATATAACAAGATAGATAGATAGCTATAAAGATATATATACACATTGATAGACATATTAATAGATAGATTGTTAGATAGATAGATTTACAAGTAGATAGACAGATTGATATATAGATAGATCGATACCTAGATAAATTGATAGATAGATAAACAGATAGATAAACAGATAGATAAATAGATAGATAGATAGATAAACAAATAGATAGATATAAAGATAGAGAAATAGTTTGAATTATAGATTGATAGATAGATAGACAAACAGATAGATAGATAGATAGTTAGAATGATAGATAGACTCAACAATATGCAGAGTGATAGGCAAATCAATAGATAGATAGAAAGAGAGATAGATAGATTGATTGATTGACATGTAGATAGACGGAAAGATAGACATATAGATAGACTTATAGATAGATGGATAGATAGATATATAGATGGATCGATAAACAATCAGATAGACAGATAGATAGACTTATAGATATACAAATAGATAAATAGATATTCAAGTTGATAGACAGATTGATAGATACATTGATAGACAGATTGATATACATATTAATAGGTACATTTATAGATAGATAGAAAACATAATATACAAATAGTTAGATAGATAGATTGGTAGATAGATAGATTGAAAAATAGATAGATAGACTAATAGATAGATAGACAAATAGATAGATAGATTGATAATAGACAAATAGATCGATATATAGATAGATAGATAAATAAATAAATAGACAGATAGATAGATAGATAAAAAGATAGACAAATATATTGATAGATAGATACACATATAGATGGACAAATAGATATATAACTAGATGGGTTAGATAGACAGATATAGAGATATTATAAAGATATATATTTAGATAGATAGATATATAGATAGATAGATACATAAACAGATAGAAATATATTTAGATAGATAGACATATAGATATACTGATAGATAGATACATAGACAAACAGATAGATAGATATATATATATAGTTAAATAGATAATTAGAAAGATAGTTAGATAGATAGATAGAATAATAGATAGACATTAAAATTGACAAATAGATAGACAGATAAATTGATAAAAAGATTGAGAGATAGATATATAAATTAATAGATTGATAGTCAGATAGATAGATAAATTGATAGATAGACAGATAGACAGATTGATAGATAGATAGATTAATTAATAGAAAGATAGATAGAGAGAAATAGTTATATAGCTAGATTGATTGATTGATTGATTGAAAGATATATATAAGATATACTAATAGATAGATAGATTGATAAACAGATAGATAGATATATAGATAGATTGACAAATAGATATATAGATAGAAAAACATATAGATCACTACAAGAAAATAACTGTTTAGCTTGTAAAATTTAGCAAGGGAATTCTCCCTAGCTAATTTACGAGGGTTTTGCTAAATAATAGCAAAAGATTTTTTATTTTACCTTTAATTACAAATTTTCGAAGGATTTCTGATAGATTAGTGATAGAAATTTTTGATTAAAAATTTTCCTTGGTTAATATTGTGATAGATTTTCATGTAAAGAATGGCAGAAATTTTAGCAATGGCTTTAGCGATGGATTATCCCTAGCTAATTAGTTCGAGATAAATTTATCACTAAATAATTATATTTATTTTTTTATGATTTTATATTTAATTATAAGTGATTATTCCTTAAATGATAATTTTTACAAAATATATGCCTTTATTTAGAGATTTTTACTTAGCTATTTGGGCTGGTGATAATTTCTATCTCTAATCTTTAAAGATTTAATTCTTTATAACATTTTATTTGTTTTAATATTTTATGTATTTTTGTATATTAAAGGTATTTAATGGTCTATAATAAGTGATCCTTGAAAGATACATTCTCCTCATATAATTATAAAAATAGGATATTTTAAATAAATAATTTCAAATATATATAAATACGGAAAATATTTACATTAATAAAGACTAAAATAACTATTTTATGATTATAAAATTTTTAAAAATTTATACATACATTTTTTTAAAAATTTTTAATTATGAAATTTAAATATTTGTATTAAAAAACATTAAATAATTAATTCTATTATTATAATAATTTATAAGATATTTTAAAAAATAAATGAATATAAATTAAAATTTCTTTTAATAAAAAGCTAAAATAATTAATTGTATGATTAAATAAAAGATATTTACAAAAATATTTGAATTAACGAATACACTAGTTAATATTAATATTATTTAAAGTTAAAAACAATATCTTCTTTGATTATAGAAAACTTTTTAAAATATAATTACTAAACAATTTCAAAATTATGAATTATAAATATAATTTAAAAATTTTCATAAAATTTAAAAGAACATAAATTGATATTTAAAGATAAATACATAGATATTTGCCCCTACTAAAATTTATAAGAATTAAATAATTGAGTAAGATTTTTACTTTTAGCTTTTAATATTCTACCGTTATAAAAATAATAAATATAACTTTTTTTTAATAATCTTCTCACTTTAAGTAATTTTTAGAATTTTAAAAATTATAAATTATGTCAAATAATATGAAATTTTAAGCCTTTAAAATTTTTTCATATTATCTTTATAAAAATTAATATGAATTCTTAAAAATTTATAAACATAAAAAATATATATATATATATATATATTTAACATAAAGAGTGTTTTATAACTTTTAGGAGAGATGCTTAAAGACCCATCATATTTTCATATGTGTCTTGCAATATGAAGTTTTCAAATTTTGTAGTCATTTGATTTTTGTTTCTAGTTATAAGGCTATACATTTATTTTTTTAATTTATTTATATATTTATTGTTTTATTAATTTGATAATTAAAAATTATAAGATGTTTGTTTTTAATTTGTACCTTGCTACACGAACATAAACCTGTTGAAAATATTTTATAATAATAAAAATATGAGTTTTTATGTATTTTATATATTTATTATTTATTTAATGTTTTGATAATGAAAAATTAAATTATTTTGGGAATTTTAAAACTTCTAACCACTATCGTTTTGTGCTCACTTGTTGTCGAGACTATAGTGACAACACTAACAAGCATCAAACTCCTCTGTAGTTTGCCTCTCTCTCTTTACATGGATACATCCTAACCTATTAGTAGAGTAAGTGAGAATTCTTTCAGCTATGAGTTTCTTATTTATTTGAGGTATGCTTTATAACCTAACTTTTCATCGATTATCTTAATGCAGGAGTGTGTGTTTGGATTCTGCTATTTGTTTTTTCGAAATTCTCCTTCTACCCTAAATATTACCGCATATTGCATTTTCCATAGAAATTATATAGTAGATATTTGTGTCCGTATGATAACGTGTAAAGTCAAGTTTTTGCCATAATTATATAAATGGCCGAGGATCCTCCTCATGCACATAGTATTAATCTAGATGTTCATGGTAAATCATTACAAGTACCAAAATCATTAATAACCATGGTATGCTTGGATTGCTTATATGAACTGATTCGTATACATACTTCATGCATGTGTGATATAATGCTTTCTCATTGTCTGGATGTTAATGTTGCATAGTAGGTATGCAGGCTTGATATCCATGTTTATTGCCACTCAGACAGTATTGTGGTTTTGGATGTTAATCACAAAATAGGTGTTGGTATTTGTGTTGAGCAGTGTGGATGTGCAAATTGTTTGTTGGTTATTGGCTATTGTTAAGGATTTAATTGGGAAGTATCCTAATGCAACCAAAAACTGAGTCAATTATCCTTTTACACACAAGTTTTTTACTATATATATTTATATTATAGTAATCATATAAATAACGTATTTGTAGTAGTTCAATATTTTGAAATATGAAATATGAAATATGAATTATCAAATAATTATTTTATAATATTTTTCTCTTACCCAAATGGAAACTATTCTTTCCAATATTTTAACTTTATTTAATTAATTTTAAAATTTATCTCTAATTCATCATGTAGTCTAAATAATTTTCAACCTAAACTTTATTAGTTTTATCAATTTGAATAATATCATAAGTGAAAAATATATATCAAGATATCATTTTCTAAAGATATTTTGTCAACTCACTTAAAATGAAAATAGATATTTAGTGTGATTTCACAAAAATTAAAAATTTATTTAATATATTTTCTACAGGGTAAATACTGGTAAAAATATTATTTTTCACAATGATATATATTAATATAATAAATAGGTAAATTTTTATTTTAAGCACAAAAAAATTAGTTTTCAAATAACTTTATCATATGTAGGCATGTTTACCACATAATTGATTTTCTTATACAAATTATAAAAAATAAAAATAAAAATGAAAAACTATATATATTTTTATAAGTATATTATAGGATAAATCGTATGATATATGATGGTAAAAAAATAAAAAAAAATAGATAAAACATGATAAAAAAGGGGAAATTATGTTAAAAGATTATACAATGAAACCAATTATAATATCACCAATTTTTTAACTTTTAGGGACCCAAATCAAAATTATTTATGATTTGGGTAATTTTTTTTCCCAAAACCTATAACCCATAATTACCCTTCTATTATTAGATAATAAATTTTATTTATTTATGCATAAACTTGTTATGCTCAAGCACATATTTATGCATGAAATGCTGTTCATAATTTATTTATGCATAAATATTATGCATAAAAATGTTATGCATAATGTG
This sequence comes from Sapria himalayana, assembly GCA_029783825.1. Taxonomy (NCBI): domain Eukaryota; kingdom Viridiplantae; phylum Streptophyta; class Magnoliopsida; order Malpighiales; family Rafflesiaceae; genus Sapria; species Sapria himalayana. The sequence continues at coordinate 13,382 of JAREIK010016963.1, forward strand.
TTTAAGCAAAAACATATTTTTATGCATAATAACACATTATGCATAGTATCATGTTAAATGTATTTCATGTTTATGCATATAGCAAAATGTTATGCATATTGTTTATGCATCAACATGTTATGAATAAAAACATGTTCATGCATTAAAATGTTATGCATCATCTATTTATGCATAAACATATTATGCATAAAATTATTATGCATATAAACACAATAAGTAAACATGTATCATCCATTCACTTATCTGTCAAATTGTCTTATAGTTATATAAGTGTTCCTACATATTGTTAATTTTAATATCTGTAATTCTTAGTATCTCTAATATGTATATATTTGTAATGCTAAGAATCTGTAATTGTAGCTTGCTTCACATCTATATTTCATAGTTGAATACTTTGTATGATATGTTTTCTAGTCGAAATTTATCTTTGTTAATGTCTGGATTCTTTATTAATTCATTTTCCAAGAGTTCTTGGAATTTGATCTTCATTCCATTAATTTTTTCATTCTTTTTTATTATAATATTCAAAAATTGAGTCGGATCATAGTAGAAAATTTTCTTTTTAATCTTCATTGAGAAGTGAGAAGCTTACTCCTTCAAACATTCAATTCCTTTCATTTTTACTTCCCTTTCATGTTCATCCACGTTTACGTGGTTTGATCCCTTCATCTAGTAATAGCATAATATCTTTTATTTATTAGTGTGCTAATAAATGTTTTATTTCTTCATGTAGATTCTACAAATGCATTGCCTCAATATTCATGATATTTTATCTTTGCATATTCATCTATAAGTAATTTTATTTTATTATTAGTATTATTTGAATTTATTGTATGTTTCATTCAGAATTATGATTGAGCATTATTATTTGCAAATATAACAAAGCAAAATGAGTTCGTATCATCAGTGAATGTACAAAAGTTTTATGAATGGAATTTTGAATCAAGATTTTTTGAGTGAGCTATGAACTTTCATCAACTTTGCATGTAGTTGACTGAGATGGATGGAAGGAAATAAAATTAAGTGTCCATGTAATAACTACAAGTGTTAAAATATGTCATTTCGTGATGAAAACACTATAAGATGCCAAGTGGTTAAATATGGCTTTGTACCAACTTATTTTGTTTGGATTTATCTTGGGGAAAGTATAATGACTTTGAACATTGACCGAAATGAGGGTGAAGAATCATATGCATGTAGTGAAGAAGCATTAAACACATACAATAGAATGGCCATGGAAGCTGCTGATGGTGAATTCAATATGGATTACATGGATGAACCATCTAATCCTAAAGCTCAGAAATTTTTTGATATGCTTAAAGTTATAAAAAATGATTTGTTGCCTAATTGTAAAATACATTCGCATTTGTCATTTGTGGCTCGACTTATGAGCAAAAAATTAGAAAATCATATGTCTGAGAAATTATTTGATCAGGTGATAGAACTCATGAATGATATTATTCCGGATAATAATTTGGTAACTAATAACTTTTACAGCACTAAGAAGTTTCTATGAGGTATGGGGGTACTAGTTGGAAAATTTGATTGTTGTTTCAATGGATATAAGTTATATTGGGGTGGTGATAGTAATTAATTCGCTGTATGTTTTGTGATCAACCTCAGTTTAATAAGGTGCTTCTTGTTGCAGATATGCGATAAAAGATGAAAGTTGCATCTAAGAATATGTATTACTTTCCTTTAATACCTCGATTGTAGAGATTATATGCATCAAATACTACAGCACATGATATGAGGTGGCATTCTGAGAATGAGGTTGAAGAATGGGTGATGTGTCATCCATCAAATTCACTTGCTTGAAAGTATTTTAATCATATACATCAAGATTTTGTAGTTGAAAGTCGAAATGTGAGATTGGGTCTCTATACTGATGGTTTCAGCCTTTTGGCCAATCTGTACAATAGTATCCAACATAGCTAGTGATAGTGACACCTTATAATTTGCCAACATGGTTGTGTATAAAGGAGCAATATATATTTTTGTCAATATTGATGCAAGGCGAAAAAATCCGAAAGAAATGTTGGATGTTTTCTTATAGCCTTTTATAATAGAGTTAAAAAATTTGTGGGATGGTGGCTTGAATACATATGACATTTCATAGAAGCAAAATTTCATTATTCGGGCAACCCTTAAGTGGATGGTAAGTGATTTTTCTGTATATATAATATTGTCTGGTTGGAGTACTGCCTTTGAGATTTCAACCTACAAATCATCCATTTCGCGAAAATAGAACTACATTTCAAAAATATAAAATAGTGATAATAGTGTACCAGTTGTTGGTTCATTAAAAGATATCTTGATAGAGATTCAGAGTTTGGGTCTGAAGAAGTTAACTAAATGAATGTTACTAGAACTAATGGACCAATATGCAAAATATTTGGTGGAAGGAAACATAGTATTTTTTGGGACTTGCCCTATTGGAAGTCCAATTTAATCCATCAAATATTGGTTGTGATGCATATTGAAAAAATCTATTTGATAATTTTTTAAACACTATCCTTTATGTAGAGAGAAAAACAAAGGACACTTTAAAATCAAAACAAAAGTTAATTATTACTATTGGCATCCTAAATTGAAATTAAACGAGACTACAAGAAAATTCCCTAAAGCTTGTTACACACTTGATAAGAAGGCAAGTCAGACATTTTGTGTTGGGTTAAAAATTTGAAATTCCCTAATGGATATATCTCAAATATGGGCAAATGTGTGGATAATGAGAATCTTAAGTTATTTGGAATGAAAAGCAAAGACTATCATGTATTTATGTAGAGATTTACCAATTGCTTTCTGTGAATTACTTCTCATAAGTGTTTGGAAGGTCCTTATAGAACATTGTTTCTTCTTCAAACAACAAACTACAACCACAATCAAAATAGATGACATGGTGAGACTGGAGAATGACATCCTCTCATTCTTTGTAAGCTTGAATAGTTTTTCCCACTGAGATTTTTTGACTAAATGGAGCATTAATGATCCATTTAGCATATGAAGCAAGGATGGCCTGGCCAGTTCAATACATGTGGATGTATCATTTTGAGAGATAAATAAATATAAGTAGCCGTGTTTATTATTTCAAGCATAAATTAATATTGTAATTTGATTTAATTGAAATCTAACATAATGGTTGTAGGTATATTCATATGTTGAAAATGAATGTTAGAAACAAGTCAAAAGTTGAAGGTTCAATTTACAATGCATATTTAGTAGACGAAGCATCATCTTTTTGTTCTTATTATTTTGAGGATCATGTCAATACAAAAAATAAAAATTTGTCTCGGAATAATGAAGATCATGTGGTGTTAGAAGATGAATATGTGGAAAAACTATCCATCTTTAAGCACCCTAGAAGAGTATTTAAAAGAGCAAAGAAAAGATGTATGATAGATGAAGAGTACAAAGCAACTCGGAGCTAGATTTTACTATATTGTGAGTAGGTTACACCATATATTGAGTATGTATACATTATTCTCTCTCTATTTATATTTGTGTTGTGTTTATGTTGAGTAGTTAAAATATAGACAACCAACCATTTCTTTCCATGAGGTCGATTCTATGCTAGAAAAAAATTTGTGAATTAGTTCAAAAACTATGTGAGAATTATTAAGTTTCAATTTTTTAAATTAATTGATTTATTAATATCTTTTAGTTGTTAACATCATTTGTTTAATTTATGAAACAGGGAAATGATCCTTCAAATGGAGATTCCAACATATTCATTTAGAATCAAATTAAAGGCCCGTTTAGATATCTGACAACATATCCTGGGTATTTTATTAATGGATATAAATTTCACACAATCAGATATGGTTCTTCTAAAGAAATAATGAATAGTGGTGTATGCATTAAAGGCTCTAGTTATAGTGAAGATGAGATTGATTATTATGGTCAACTTGCTGAAGTTATTGAGTTAGAATATCCTGGACTCAAAAATAATAAAATTGTATTATTTATGTTTGACGTGTGAGTGGTTTGATCCTACATGAAATGTGGTTACAAAGATTCATTCGGAGTATAAGCTAGTGGATGTTAACCATAAAATCAGATATAATCAATATGTGCCATTTATTATGCCATTTTAATCAACATACGTATATTATAATACATATCCGAGTTTATCTCGTGATAAGAGTGACTGGTGGGTCATTGGCAAAATAAAAGCTTGATCAAATTATGACATAAATAATATTGAGCCTGTACATGTAGTTGAAGATCTAAAAAATTTATGTGACTCAGATGATGACCTTATAGAACTTTAAGATGAACATTTTATATCTATAGATGAGTTGAAACATCCATTAGAATCATATGAAATGTCAGAAGATACATTGGAGGATCATCGTTATGCCGATAATTAAATTGTTATAACTGTATTATTACATTATAGTATCAAAGACTTTTTATATTTTTTTGAAATCAATTGGTCTATATTATTCTAAAATTTATTGTTGTTCATCATATCTATATTATTTTTTCTATTTTTTTATTTTTTGTACAGTAGATGGCGCCTAAAGGACATGACTGTGGTGGAAGTGGACGTGGATGCAAAAATGTTCATTGATTTTTTGTTCATTGTAGGTGTTCTTTGTTCATCATGAGCAATGTGAAGATAAAGAAGTTTGGTAGTGGTCTCTTAACTTCATTTGTGAGTTAGCTAAAAGTCACATAATCACTAACAGGTCTAGCAGGATCTTCAATCGAGATCAAAGTGGATCAATGCCAAGATCTTGAAACTTGCTTTACCAAAAGAATCTCAAAAGGTTACGAACAAGACCAAACAATTGTTTTTCTAACCAAAGTCGATTGCTACTTTTTCTTTTTAAGGTTCATGCAGTTTATTAGTGCACCTGATGTTTTGGAAACTGTTAATGTGTTTGATGAAAAAATGTCCCAGCTGGAAGTAGCCTAGAGAATTTACTCCCAGCTAGAATTAATTTTTAAAATACAATCTACTTTTCTAGAGAATATGAATATATATATATATATATGAATCTCTCTCAAATTTTGTGTTAAGCAGGAGCTTTAGTGAAGATATATAGATATATGGTTACACAATTGAAGATTAATTATGTAAGATTAAATCAGAATGTTGTCTTTAACAGATTGGTTATTACATGAGTTATGTGTGAGTCTTTATGCTTCACAAAATACTACAAGATGGAGGAGTGGAATGTAATTGTGAATAAAGGTGTTTGCATGCTATTCTTAATTAGATTTTGAATAAAATACATTGTCACTCTTTGATTTATTGTGATGATTTTCTCCAGGTAGGAATGGAGCTGAAACTATGGTAGGACAGGATGTCCCAAAGTAAAGAAACGTGTTCTTGTTCATAATTTTCTTGATTTATTTCTCTTTCAAAAGCTTTGAAATCTTCATAGTCAATCTTAAGCTTTAGCAATACCTTTTTTTTTCTCCTTGCAGGAAAGAACTATTGAGAGCAAACAATGTTTGCCTTGCTGTTGTGAAACATTATCTATTATTTGATTGTGGAAATGCATCATCCACGAGTTTCAACCTAAAAACTGAATTTGAGCTACGACTCTTCTCTGATCGAGTTGGTGCTCCTCAATTGCAGTAAACTCCCTTGGCAATGAACTAAAATGTGCATGCCAGTCCTTCCTTTTTCTTATGACTTACTGGAGAAAATGTTATTATTATGTCATTTTATATTGAATGTAACTTTTTTTAATCAAAAGTGGGTTAATCATCGATTTCCAGCACATGACAAATAGAAAATAGCTTCATAGCCATCTGCATATTTTTTCCATAACAATAAATCTGGGGGTTAGTTATGCTTTTTGTTGCTGTTATTGATCCATCGGATAATCTGCAAATTCCTTTATTTTTTTGATTGTTATTGAATATTTTTAGAGATTTAACATGTGCTCTATAACAACGTAGTCTACATGTGCACTATAATTGCATAGTGCATGTGTGCATTGCCCTTGGTGCTAGCTATGATGTTTCTATTTTTTTGGAGAAAATGAATGTGCCCATTATGCCTATTGTGCCTTTGGTATCACTAGTTGTTTCATTTCAAATGAGGGGTGCATAAATTAGCAATTTTTCCCACTTGCTCTATAGAAAATCATAACTCATACTGTGCACACTAGGCATGCACAACAATGTGGGGTGGACGGGAAGCTAAAAATGTTGAGGGAACATTTGGTGTGTATTGTGTGTGAGACTAGTCGACTCTTGGTGTCAATTAGGAGAGTTGTGGTATGTTATGAATCTGTAAATACAAAATATTACTTATTTAATGTTGATATTGTAGTAAGAAAAGACATATTAGATAGCGTCAATATTAATGCCAGCATTAATATTTGTTTTATGGATGAATTATGCACATGATTAGTAAATGCTATATATGTGCCACAAAACTCCATGATTCTCTTAGTCACTATTTATCGTGCATATTGGTAAATGCTATATAAGTGATAGTCATATCATTAATTTTTGCTAAATTAATAAGTTTTCGTGCATATAACTGTGACTCCATATGGTAAATGCTATATATATCAATATTTGAATTGATATATATGTAGGAAATGAAACAAGTGAATGATAAGATGAAAAAAATGAATATGTAATGGAATAGTAGATGACCTATATGGAGTCACAGTTAGCAGCCTTGATGAGATAGATAGCACACCATGTTCTAGTAGAGTATCCACGTAGAAGAACCATGGACAAATTCATAAGCTAATGATGAAGATGATGATTTAGATTTAAATGATTATAAACTTCTATTATATTTTTGTTTTAACCTTGTAACTTTTGTATCATAATTATTTCTGAATTATTTTTGGTTTTTGTTAAATATAAAAAATGGTTTATCATATATGCTTTGATCACTACAAGAAAATTACCGAATAGCTAGGAAAAATTCCCTAGCTAAATGTATTATTTCCGTCGCTAAAGTGGATATAATGATGGAATAACTATGGAATCTTTCCCAAACTAAAGTGCTCGTCGCAAAAATTAACAAGTAAATATATTCCCTAGCAATGTTAGCGAGGAAATATTCCCTAGCAAAACTAGCAAAGGAATAACTAAATTAGAAAGGGAAAATCTGCTAGCTAAATTAGTGAGGGAAAAATCCCTAGCTATTTTCATTCTAGAATTATTTTCAAATTTTTAATTATTTACCTAAAATTTAATTACATATTTTTAAAATTTTTATATTAAATTTAATAAAAACATAAACTATAAACAATTAATTATAATTAACAAAAAAATAAAATCAGTTAATAAAATATTATGATACAATATGTTACATAGCTAAAACAGAAACATAACAAAATTTGATTACATATTATTCTTCATTAATGTATATAATGACAGTGCACAAAGTATAATCTATCCATGTTATTTTTGTTGTGTTCTATCTCCCAGCTCCTCAAAATCTGCATACTGTTCTAGCACCCGAGCATGTCCCTCTGTGGCCATCTGTATTCCTTCCTTTAGTTCTAGCCTACATTACCTCTCCACCTCCAACTCCTTCCTTTTATCTACCAATTCCCTTTTTGTAATTAGCTACTCTTCCAACAACATTTTAATTAATGTTAAGTCAGTTGAATGTATGTATACATGTGCATGTATTTTTGTGCATGTGTGTGTGTGTAAACACAGACACATGTACTTTCATGCAGCAACACATTCCATCAAAGACAACAAAAGGAAATAATCCAGGGCTTAAAAAACACACATTAGGTCTCTTAAGCATGGTTAACATCTTCTAGTTAGTTGTCTTCTGGTATTTCATGCAGATAAAGAATATTGTTACACCTGCACATAGAGCATGATATACTACATTTACAAACCAATTAAGAACACAACTCAATCCCGCTGATAAATAGATAGACTAGAACATACAATACCAACTACCATTTGCTAGAAATTTTAGACAACGAGATAATCATGAGATTATTTTTAAATTACCGAATCAAGATTTCATCAAGATTTCCAGTGAACTGCCCATTAACATATTTCTCTGTGTTGCCGAGCTTCACGTATCAGTTCATTATTAATTATAAGAAAGTTAAAATGTGTCAAACAAAAGAAAATAGAAGTTGAAATGACAACAGGCTAATTGGTATTGATTTTTTGCACACCTGTAGGTTCATATAGAAATCCACCGAAGCAAGGAAACCATAAAAAAACCAAAGAAAATAAAATTAGAAAAAAAAATACAATGCATTGGAAAAGAACACAATGTTGCTCATCTTTGTATTCTATTCCCCACTTGAGTTTTACAATGACCATCTTCTCAATCATGTTGTTAAGAAAAGGCTTGGGATTAATGTGGATAGTCTGCAACATTCAGCAATAAAAGAACAAATTAATAGTGCTATCATGTACGTATGAATCAGATATTTCTCTGCATTTACTTAAAAATTCATAGGCATGTATATATGCAATATACATGCATATAGTAGAATATAGTATAACTATATATGTATAAAGACACATACACACACATGCGTGCGCACACACTATTTTTCTATCTTCTCATATTTCTTTATCTTTTCTATATATTGCACTTGTAGGTTCAATCGAACAACATATCAATTGATAAAGTAGAGAACATGACACCCAACAAAACATAAAAAATATCACAAACATCGTACTCATCAATAAGATAGTTATATATAGTATATATGTACATTAAATACTATAGTGATTATGCACATATATTGAGTATATATGTACATATATACTATTGTATTTAATGTACATATATACTTTAGTATATATAGATATACACTATATTATTTATGGATGTCTTTTAGATATAGAACAACAGGTATATATATAGATATAGAATAGCAGGTAATGTATTATCTCATTTTACTTCACAAAGAAAGTACATAACATCACTATGAACATTAATATTATTTAAATTTTTGAAATTATATCTAAAAAATCTTAGAGGAAAACATGGAAAACAAGCCACGAGCCATGCTTAGCGCATCAAAATTTGCATCTTGCCTCCCCACAACTAGGACTATCTTCTAGTCCCAATGCCTATAAGGGGTGTTGCTATGCCCCGCCATTACTGAGCTGACAAGCTAACAAAAGAACTAGCAGATGAAATAGAGATTGATCATCAATAGTAGTAACCATCAACAAATCAATAAGAAACTTGAACATAGAAAAATGGAGCACTCCACCATGTTCACGTGCAACACGGGATGATGGAAATATTTTATGCATAATAATTTTGAATAATTGTAATCTACTTACTCCTTGTTTTACATAGTTAAAACAAAAACATAATGTTTTTTATTACATCTTCATCATCAATGTATCTAATGACAATCTATAAAGTATAATCTATCCATGAAATTGATGTTGCTTTCTATACCCCAGCTCCTCTGATCACCATCTTTCTGCTACAACAAAGCTATCCTTGTCATGGGGCATAATGTCTCATAAAAATTTTTTTCACTTCTATAAGCTTCGTATAGGGAAAATTGTGGCATCATATTTGTACGAAAATTAAACCAGTTAATCAAATCAAAATTAATAAATAAAAAAAATTTGTTTTGATAATACTATATAATACTATAGTATAGATGTACATACATATTACAGTGTATATGTAAATATATACTAGCATTTCATTAGTTACATATATTACTACAGTATATGTACATATATACATCAGTATTATATGTACATATATAATGAGTACATATATACTCAATATATATGTACATATATAATGATTACATATATACTCAATATATATGTACATATAATACTGCAGTATTATATGTACATTTACTGTAGTATATATTTAGATATACTAAGCATATATGTACACATATACTATAGTATATCTATATATAAAGTATATATGTACATAAATACTATAGTATATACGTATGTATATACTACGGTATATATGTACGTATATACTATAGTATATATTAACGTATATACTATAGTATCTAAGTACGTATATACTACAGTTTATATGAACTTATATACTTAGTATGTACGTATAAGAGATATACTAGCATTTCTCTTATATGTACATATAAGAGAAACCTCTCGTTGAATCGAGAAACTATTTCAGAATCCGACTCTGTTCTAAATTTCTCATTAACATCCTAACATGTCATGAACAATATAGACATTCAAAATTCAATGATCATAGAATGTATCATCATGTTTTCGTTTAAGCAAATAATGAGCAATGAAGTGTAACTCACCATGACCATGGTACACAAACTCATGAGTGATGATAGGGTTCGAATAATTAAAACAACTAGATCACCACCTTCCACAGTATCTAGAAAGAAAAAAAAGTAGAACATGCAAAATACACATGCCATAAAAATTTCCTAGAATTCATTCAGACTCATTGTACAAGCAATAGGAAATAACTCCACTTTCAAGAAACAAAGAGAATGGATCATCTTTTTCTGGGTTAATCAGTCCTTTCAGTATTAGCTTTTTAATTTGCATTGCCTGTTTTCTCTCGTGGCATCATCATGCAAGCATCAAATTTGGACAGAAATAAAAAACTAGTCTGATATCTTAGTGATCATGGCATCAATTTAGTATGTGCATATACTACACAATGGTTGAAATGCCATTTACAATATCAGAATTTATCTTTATCTTCAACCAAAGCTGTAGCTTTACCATGACAACACTATTACATAATCCATACACTTTTCAAACTAAAACTTAACAAATAATAGCCCATCCTGAGATTCTACAATGAAATTGTCCCAAAATAATACAAGATTATCCTTGAATGTTTTGAAATCCATCTTGGAAGTTAGAAAATCTACAACTTGCCCCCCTTAACAGTAAGAACATGCATAAGATTAGAGGAAAAGAAACTAGATCTAGAATCTAAATAGCATAATAGTTTTGAAAGATGGAACAAGGAAAATTAATTGAAGTACACAATAATGAATAAAAGAAAGGAAGCAAGTAGCATATTGTAGGATACTCTTCTAGCAAGGTCAACTAGGCCAACAACATCATCATCATCAATTGTGTCATCTAGAAAATCCTCCTTGATAATGTATTTAGCACCACATGCTTGCACATTTATAATTTAATATTCATACAAAAGCTTTCTTGGAATATGTATCCCATAGTGGGATGCAATTAAAAGTTGGAAATTCCAAATTATACAATGACTCATTGCACATTTTGATATCATTTATATGCATATGTATTTGCTTTAAGAAAATTATTATGAAAATTAAATTGATAATTGAATAACTAACTCTAAAAAATATCTAATAGAAGTAAATGAGAAGCAGTCGATTTTGTTGAGTTACCTTCTTTCATTTTAGTTTATTTTATTATGCATTAAGAGTGCCCATAGTATATAAGAGTACTCCATTCATGTTTTCAAGTGTGTGTGTGTGTGTCTATATATATGTGTGTGTGTGTGTGTGTGTCTATATGTGTGTGTGTGTGTGTGTGTGTGTATCTATATATATTGTGATTTTGATAGTTTTACATTTTCTTTATTGTATAATATTTTTTATTTTATTTCATTTTTAGATGGGCGTAGTGGATATTTGTGATATCTCAATCCACTTTGACTATTCTATAAGTACACACCATTATACACATTCTATTATAAGTTTTACTAAATAATTTTGTTTATATGGCTTATAAATTAGACTAGTTATACACATATCATTAACATAATGTTTTATGTTGTTATACATGTAATTATAAATATAGTTACATATTATATAAGGACACACTATTATACATGTATGGTTATACATATATTTAAACTTATATTATTACATGTGGCTATATATATTATTTCATAAAATTATATATATATATATACATATTGTTATGTATAGGTATAGATATAGTAAAATACATTGTTATATATTAATATATAAAAATGTATATTAGATATATGTTGTAAATTATATATTTAAATATAGTTATGTATAAAGTTTTTATAGTTACACATATAATAAGATACAATTATTTATAGTTATATATTATTATACATATAGTATATATAGTTATGAATAGATATATAGTAAAACATATAGTTATATATATATATATATATATATATATTCATACAAGTAGTGATATGTAGCTATACATAAATTTATACAAAGTTATAAACAAATATATAGATTTACACATATTTATACATATATGTATACATAGTTACAAATATAGTTATATTTAATTATATACGGTTTTATATAGTTATACAAATATTTATATATAGTTATACGCATATAGTTAAACATAATGTTGTATATTGTTATACATGTAATTATACATATAGTTACATGAGGTTATACATATTGTTACACATATAGTTATAGATATAGTTAAAATCATATTTATACATGTAGGTATATATATTCTTTCATATAATTTTATATATTTATACATATAGTTATGTATAGGTATAGATATAGTAAAATATATTTTTATATATTAATATATAAAAATGTATATTAAATATATGTTGTAAATTATATATTTAAATATAGTTATGCATAAAGTTTTTCTAGTTATACATATAGTGTGATATAATTATTTATAGTTATATGTTATTATACATACAATATATATAGTTATAAATACTTATATATAGTTAAGCGTATAGTTATATATAGTTATAGTCATATAACTAGGTATAAGTATATGTACTTAAATGTATACAAAGTTATAAACAAATATATAGATTTACATATATGTATACATAGTTAAAAATATAGTTATATTTAATTATATAGAAATTTATATAGTTATGCAATATTTATATATAGTTATACACATATTTTTTTAAACTAATTCTTTACAAGACTAAGCACATATGGATGGCATATGGATGATGTTAGCCAACTTTTTAAATGAATAATTGGCACAATAGCCTGAAATGCTATCAAATGATACAATTTTTTTGAGAGAAAAGAAAGGAAGAAACACAAAAAAGGTAAGAAACGTCCCAAAACGTTATGTTTACCTATGAACAAGGACTGTTTAGACAATCTCATGAGCCTTCAAGTTTGTCCACCCACTTCTATTTGCTCTAGTATTATTCTTCTCCATAATTGTACTTTTTGGGCTTTTAGAATTCCATGTCATAGGGTAGACATTGTGTGCACATCAGGTGAAATCCCTTTCATCAACATTTGATCGAGCATATTCACAGCCACATCCGCATCTCCTCTATTACAGCAACCAGAAAGAAGGGTTGTGTGCATTACCGTGTCGGGTTCAAGCCCTCTCTCCACCATTTCATCAAACACATTTACACCCTCTTCAAGGTTATTCAGCTTGTAGTGCCTACCAATCAAAATTGTTTAACAAATAACAGCAGGTCTGACTTCTTCCTTGTTCATCTCCTCCAGAATAATAGGGCTAGGTGCAATAGCCTCATGGCTTCTCCTTGCACTTTCTGGCAAATCATGTGTAGATCTATAAGCCTTTAAATAGCCATCGAGCAAAATAGTAAATGTAACAATATCATGGTTGATTCCCTGCCATTTCATATCATGGAAAAAATCAAGCACCTCATGCAGACAATTCTACCCATAGTAAGAATTTATCTTTATTGTGTAAGTAATGAAATTAGGCACAAAGGCTCTCACAAACATATCAAAAACTGATGTGGCCCTTCGTATGTCTCCAGCCATACACAAAGCTGCATCAATTTTCCAAAATAGAGTTTTATTGAGATCAATATTCAGAGTCAACTTTGTCTCCAACAGCATGAGGATGGCATGCACATTCCTATCTTCACACAAGCTTTGGAGTAGATTGTAGCAGCAGCTATGTTTAATCACTTGACATGTCCCAAATGTTTGAAGAATAGACTACAAGCTTCTGCAGTATAGTTAGCTTTATAGTACCCATTAATCATAGAAGCATAGTTACCTACATTTTTTATTTTGAATACATATGCATATTAGTTCCTATTTTGAACAAATTATAAGTGATCATATTTTTAACCGATATCATGACGGAAATTAGTAATTACAATAATGAAACAAGGCTAAAGTGTGACATTGGTATAGAGAATGTACATAAACATATAGTTTAGTAACATATATAAAATATGAAGGTTTTTAATTTATTACAAACCCTCTGCCAATCTCTGAAAATCCTCTAATGGCTGATGAGTTCAAGTTCATCATCTGGTTGTTTCTCGTTGCAGCAAGCTATCACTCCACGGCCACAGTGAGAACACTCAATGAAGGATCGATCTCCAAGCTCGTTGCTCGATTGAAACTAGAACAAGAATCATTGAATTGCTGGGACTCCATGCTCAAGTTTAAAGAGTGCACGGGAGAGATCGTTCTCTTTTTCCTCAATGGAGACTATTTAGGACCATGATGCTGTCGAGCAATTTGCATAATTTCTGAGTAGTGCTGGCCTGACATGATTGAAACCCTTAGGTTTACTCAAGAATAAAGAGACTTGCTGGAAGGCTATTGTGATTGCACTAATTTATCATGTTATCCTCATAGTTTAGTATACTAGCATGATGCAAATTGCTTCCAGTCCTTAAAGATCAGATTGTTTTCTTAGGTAAGCCATGACTATGACAATGTGTTGATGTCATGCAGCATCAGTGTTTCCCGAACCCTAGCCATATGTTTTCGTGGACATTAATGACTCATGTTTCATTTTGAATATGTCGTGACTTATGTTTGGTTTTAAATATGATGCGACTTATGTTTCGTTTTCCTTAAAGATAATAGTTGGAGTTGTCTCTAACTATTAAGTTTATTAAGTTTTATTTGGTTTTAAAATTACATTAATGTTTTCATTTTAAATTATCAATATATTTAATATACAATAAATATATATAAAACATAATGACTCATCATTTTTTTACTTAATAAATTATTTTCAACAAGTTAATGTGCGTGTAGCAAGATGCACATGAAAAACTAACACCTTTTAATTTTTAATTATCAAATTAATTAAACAATAAATATATAAATAATTTCAAAAAATAGATGTTTATCCTTCCAAATAAAAAAAATCAAATGGCTATAAAATTTGTAAACTTAATATATCAAGGTAAACATGAAAAGATTATTGGTATTCAAGCCACTTTCCTAAGAATTATAAATACTCTTTAATTTAAAAAAATATATAAATATATATATTTTAAGTTTATGAATTTTTAAGAATTCATATTAATTTTTATAAAGATAATATGAAATATTTTTAAAGGCATAAAATTTTATATTATTTGATATAATTTATAATTTATAAAATTCTAAAATTTACTTAAAGTGAGATGATTATTAAAAAAAATTTACTTAAAGTGGGATAATTATTAAGAAAAATTTATATTTTTAAAATTTAACAAAGATGGAATATTAAAAACTAATAGTATAAATCTTACTCAATTATATAATTCTTTTTAATTTTAGTAGGGGCAAACATCTCTGTTTTTATATTTGAATATCAATTTATTTTCATTTAAATATTATGAAAATTTTGAATTTTTTTTTATAATTCAAAATTTTCACATTTTTTAGTAATTGATTTTTTAAAAGTTTTCTTATAATTATAAAAGTATTTTTTATACATAAAATATTTTAATATTTATTAGTTTTTTCGTTAATTCAGTTATTTTAGTAAATATATTTTATTTTATCATTCAATGAATTATTTTATCTTTTTATTAGTAGAAATTATAGTGTATGTTCAAATATTTTTTAAAACATCTTAAAATTTTTTTATAACTATTGAATTATTTATTTAATGTTTTTTTGATACAAAATTTTAAATTTAAAAATTAAAAATTCTAGAAAATTTTTTTGTATAATTTTTAAAAAATTTTATAATCATAAAAGTAGTTATTATAGTCTTTATTAATATTATTTTTTTGTATTTATATATTTTTTAAATTATTTAATTATAATAACATATTTTTATAATTATACGAGGAGAATGTGTCTTTCAAGGATAGCTCTTCTATAAACCATGGCATACAGTATCTTTAATATATAAAATAAAATAAAATATTAAAACAATTAATATATTAAAAAAATTAAATCATTAAATATTTGTGACCAAAATTATTTACACCCCAAATAGCTAAGGAAAAATCTTTAGCCAAATGCATATATTATGTGAAAAATAAAATTTATGGAATAATAGCTTGTAATTAAATATTAAATAGAAAAAAAAAATTAAGTATTAGGTTTGCGATAGATTTTCTCTTCTAATTAACTAGGGAAAGATCCCGCCTATATATCCGTCACTAAATTTCTCGCTTTTCATTGAGCAGAATTTATGAGAATATTAGCAACGGAACGTTTTCAATCAACTATTTCCATCGCTAATCGGTTGCTAATCCATCGTAAATTTTTAATTTAATGTAATATAAAAAATCCTTTGTTATTCCCTAGCTAATCCCTTGATATTAGCTAGCGATTTTATCCCTAGCTAGATTTCTCTAGCTATTTAGATATTTGTTTGTAATATAGTTAATTTAATACAAAATATTAAAAATATGTAATCAAATTTTTTGTAAAAAAATAAAATTGTGAAAATTGATTTGGAATGAAAATAGTTGGGGGTTATTCCCTCGCTAATTTAGCTGGGATGTTTCTGGCGTATTCGTTCAAAAATTATTAATTATTATTCTTAAATATGATTAAAATTTGCTAAGGAAAATTTTTACTCGTTAATATTTTATGAGCAATTTATCATACGATAATTTCAATCGTAATTCCATCATTATTATATTTTAGTGACAAAAAAACTCATATAGCTAGCGAAATTTTCTGATTTGAGATATTTTTTTTAATGTATAAACAAAAAAATATACAGATAGACAGATAGATAGACATATAGATAGAGAAATAGATATATACATAAATAGACATATAGATAGACATGTAGATAGGACGATAGATAAATAAACAGATAGACATAAAGATAGATAAATAGATATATAGAGAAATAGACAAATAGATAGGTACATAGATAGAAAGGAAGAGTGAATGATAGATAGATAGACAGACAAATAGACTGACATATAGAAAGACAAATAGAAATACAGATAGATATACAAATAGATAAACATATAGAGAGAGAGAGAGATCGATAGATAGATAGAAAGATTGATTGATTGATTGAAAATAGATAGACATATAGATAGATAGATAGATAAGCAGATAGATAGGTAGATAGATAAAAAGACAAATAGATAGATAGATAGACATATAGATGATAAATAGTTTGATAGACAAATAGATAGATAAATTGAAAGATAGATAGACAAATAAAAAGACATATAGATAGAATGATACATTCATAAATAGATAGAAAGATAAGAAAATAGATAGAAAGATAGATAGGAAGATAGATAGACAACTAAATAAACTAATATATTAAAAGGCAGATATAAAGACAGATAAAAATAAAAAAATAGATATATAGAAAGACTGATATATAGATATATAGATAGTATGATAGATAGATCGATAAACTAATAGTAAGACAAAAAGATAAATAGTTAGATAGATATCAACATATATAAACACATCTATACACATATAGATAGATAGATAGATAGACAAATAGTTCGACCAGATAGATAGATAGTTAGACATATTAATAGACACGTTGGTAATAGATTGACTGACAAATAAAAAAATTGATAGATAGAGAGATAGATAGACAAATAGATAGTCATATAGAGAGATAGACAGATAAATAGACAAATTGACATATAGGCAGATAAACAGATAGACAGACAGATAAATAAACACATAAAAAGAAAGAAGATAGATAGATAGATATATAGACAGACAGAAAGATAAACATATACACAGATAGATAGACAGATAGATCGCCAAACAGATAGACTAAAATATAGATAGATAGATAGATGAAAAGATAGATAGTCTGACATAAAGATAGACAAATAGATAGATAGATAGACAAATAGATAGACATATAAAAAGACTTATAGATAAACATATAGACAAACAAATAGATAGAGAAATAAATAGAACGAAAAAAGGCAGATTGATAAATAGATAGATTGACAGACATATAGACATATAGATGGACAAATAGATAGATAGACAGATAGACAGTTAGATAGATTGGCAGATAAAAAAATAAATGAATAAAAAAAGAATGACAAATAGACAAAATGATAGATAAAATTTAGATAGAAAGATAAATAGATAGATAGACATATAGATACAAAGATATATAGATATACACATAGAGAGATAAATAGACAAAATGATAAAAAGATACACAGAAAGATAGATATAAAGGCAAATAGATAGATATATAGAAAGAAATATAGAAAGATAGATAGACAAGCAGATTGACAGACATATTAATAGACAAATAGTCATACATATAGATATCTAGAAAGACAAACATATAAATAGATAGATTGAATGATATATAGATAGAAATATAGATAGAAATATAGATTGACAGATAGATATAAAGATAGATAGAAAGATAGAGAAATATAGATAGATAGATGGATTGGTATATAGATAGATAGATAGATATATATATATATATATATATATATATATATATATATATATATATATGGATAGATAGAAGAATAGATAGATAAATAAATAGATAATTAGATATATAAAAAATAGATAGGTAGATAGATATATAGATGGATGGATGGATAGATAAATAGATAGATATATAGATAGAAACATGGATTAATAGACTCATAGATAGTCTGATAGAGAGACAAATAGATAGATGGATATATAGATGAATAGATTGAAAAATACATTAATGTAAAGATAGACTGATAAATACATACATAGATAAATAGATAGATTGAAAAATAGATTAATAGAAAGATAGATAGATAGTAAGATAGATATATAGATATACAAATAGATAGATAGATATATATATATATATATATATATATATACACACACGCACAGATAGATATATAGATAGATATATAGATAGGAGAAAGATATATAGACAAATAGATAGAGAGACAGACACATAGATAGATAGATATTTAGATAGATAGATAAATAGATAGATAAATAAATAGATAAACAAATAGATAGTAGACACACAGATTGATAGATATATAGATAGACAGATAGATAAATTAATAGACATATAAATATTTAGACAAATAGACAAATATATAGATAGACAGATTGATAGATATATAGAGAGATAGATAGATAGACAAACAAATAAATAGATTGTTAAACAAACAGATAGACATACTTACAAAGAGATTGATAGACAGACATATAGATAGATAGATAGATAAATTGTTAGATAAAGAGATAGACACATAGATAGATTGATAGAAAGATAGATATAAATAAATAAATAAATATATATATATATATATATACAGATAGATAGATAGATAGATAGTTAGTTAGACAAATATATCATTAGATAGATAGACAAATAGAGAGACAAACAGATTGATAGAATAAAAAAGTGATAAATAGATAGATTGATAGATAGATATATAAACAAATAGATAGATAGATAGATAAATAAATGCAAACATAAAGAAATAAAGAAAGAAAGATAGATAGATAGACAAATAGACATATAGATAGATAGATAGATGGACAAATAGACATATAGATAGATAGATAGATGGACAAATAGACATATAGATAGATAGATAGATGGACAAATATATATGCAGATAAAAAGTTATATAGATTGATTGATTGATAGACAAACAGACAGAAAAATAGATAGATAATAGATAGACAAATAGAAAGATAAATAAATCGACTCACAGAAAGACAAATAGATAGAATTATAGATAGATAGACAAATAGATTGACTAATTTAGAAACAGAGAGATTGATAGATACACATACAGATAGATAGACAAATAGAAAGACCAATAGACATATAGATAGATAAAAAAATAGATAAACTAATAGAAGATAGCTAGACAAACATATAAACAAAATGGTAGACACATAGATAGATAAATAACACTACAAGAAAAATCCCAAATAGCTACGGACAATTCCCTAGCCAAATGGGGGTTTTCATCACTAAATGGGATATAGTGACAGATTAACAATAGAAACTTTCCCAATTTAAAGTGCTCCTAACTAAAAATTATCAAGGGAAAGAGTCCCTAGCTAAAAAATTTTAGCGATGAAAATATCTCCAGCTAAAATATAATTTTCCTAGCTAGCAAGCTAAATGTGAGTTTCCATCACTAACGAATTTAATTACAGAACCATTCCCAATCTAAAGTACTCATCGCTAAAATTTAATGAGGGAAAGAGTCCTTAGCTAAAAAACTTTAGCGATGGAAAATTCACTAGCTAAAATAATTATTTTCCTAGCTAAATTACAAGGGAAAATTCCCTACCAAAATTAGCAAAGGAAAATCCCTAGTTATTTATAATCCAAAACTATTTTTAGAATTACATTTTTTTTCAAAAAATTTAATAAAATAAATTAATATTTTTTATTAAATTAAATAAACACAGAAACTATAAATGATAATTTATTAATTAACAAAAAATAAAATCTTTTCATAAATTATTATGATACAATATTTTACATAATTAAAATAAAAACATAACACAAAATAATTTATTTATCTACCAATAGTGCATAAAGTATAATGTATTTGTGCATTGACATTGCTTTCTCTCTCTTAGCTCCTCTGATCACCATCGTTTTACTACGACAAAGCTATCCGAGTCATGATGCGTCATGTCAAGTGAAAAATTCATTCTCTTCTACAAGCTTTTCATATGGAAAATATTGCGGTATCATATATGTTCAAAAAATAAACCAGTCAATCAAATCAAAATAAATAAATAAATTAAGTTCTATTTTGATAAATATATAATACAGTAATATATATGTACATACATACTATAGTATATATGTACATATATACTTGCATTTCACTAGTTACATATAATAATGCAGTATATATGTAAATATATACTGATATATATGTACATATACATATATAGTAGTGTAAATGTACATATACAGTGTAGTATATATGTACATATATACTACCATGTATATGTATACACTGGTATATATGTATATGTACATATATACAGGTGTATATCTACAAGTATTTATTTGTACATATAAACTTAGTATATGTACATATAGATTACAATGTATATGCACATATATACATGTATACATATACGCTACAGTGTATATGTATACATTGGTATATATGTATATATATGTAGGTATATATGTACAAGTATTTATATGTACATATATATGTGTATACATAACATATACACTATAGTATATATGTAAATATATATCTACATGTATGTACAAATACACTTTAGTGTATATGTACATGTATGTACATATATACTAGTAAATACTTGTACATATATACCAATGTATACATGTACACTGTAGTATATATGTACATTTACATTGTAGTGTATATGTATATATACTATAGTGTATATATGTACATATACTAAGTATCTATATGTACATATACTTTAGTGTATATTTACATATACACATATACTGGTAAATACTTGTACATATATACAAGTATATATGTATATCTACATATACATATATAGAGGAATAAATGTACTAGTATTTACATTAAAGTAGAGCGTAGGTGTTTATTATGGAGCATGAACATCAAACAAGTATATATTCTCCCATAAGCATTAAAAAAAAGGAACAAACACCTTAACCAGGGTTGGAAAAATCATCTTTGTTTGTTCGAAATTGCATCGAACCTAGAAACACAAGGCACAAGAAATTTGCAACTAGATTTTAAAGGATAAAAGTTCAATACATACATACAATACATAAAATATAATCTATTCATTAAATTGATGTTTCTTTCTCTCCCCCAAATCCTCTGGTCACCATCTTTCTGTTGCGACAAAGCTGACCTAGTCATGGTGTTTCATGTCTAGTAAAAAATCCCTTCACTTATGAAATCTTCGTATGGCAAACAATGCGGTACAATATCTGTATGAAATTTTAAGCAACCAATCAAATCAAAATAAATAAATTAAAAAGTTATGTTTTACTAAATATATAATATTGTAGTATATATGTACATATATACTAGTATTTCACTAGTTACATATATTATTATAGTATATGTACATATATACTATAGTATAATATGTACAAATATACTATATACATATATACTGAGTATACATGTAGATATAATACAGCAGTATTTTATGTACAAAAACTATAGTATATATATATATAGATATATTGAGTATATATGAACATATATACACAACATGTACGTATAAAAGATATACTAGCATTTATCTTATATGTACATATAAGAGAAACCTCTCATTGAAACGAGAAACTATTTCAGAATGTGACTCTATTCTAAATCTCTCATGAACATCCTAAAATGTTAGGAACAACAGAGATTCAAATTCAAAGATCAAAGAATGCATATCATATATTTGTGTAAGCAAATAATGAGCAATAAAATGCAACTTACCATGACCATGGTACACAAACTCATGAGTGATGATAGGATTTGAAGAAGTAAAATAACTTAACCACCACCTTCCACAGTTTCAATCGTTTCTTGCAAAAATATTTAGAGTTAAGGCTTCAAAATCCTACACAATTACAAGGGCAAAAAAGTAGTTATTAGTAGTTATGATAATCTTAAACATAGTATCTAGAATAAAAGAAAAGTAGAACCTGCAAAATACACATGCCATAAGTATTTCCTAGAATTCTTTCAGAATCCTTGTACAAGCAATTGGAAACAACTCCTCTTTTAAGAAACAAAGAGAATGGATTACCTTTTTCAAGGTCAATCATTTCCTTCAACATTGGCTTTTTAATTTGTTTAGCCTGTTTTATCTTGTGGCATCATCAAGCAAGCATCAAAATCAAACAGAAATAAAAAACTAGTCTAATTTCTTAGTGAGCATAGCATCAAATTCAGTATGTACATATATACTACACAATGGTTGAAATACCATTTACGATATCAGAATTTATCTTTATCTTCAACCAAAGCTGTAGCTTTACCATGACAACACTATTAAATAATCCATACACTTTTCAAATAAACCCTTATCAAATAATGCCCCATCTTGAGATTCTACTACCAAATTGTCCCAAAATAATACAAGATTATCCTTGAATGTTTTGAAATCCTTCTTGGAAGTTAGAGAATCTGTAACTACCCCCTAAACAGTAGGAACATGCATAAGATTGGAGGAAAAGAAACTTGATCTAGAATCTAAATAGCATAAAATTGTTGAAACATGGAACAAGGAAAATTATTTCAAGTAACAAATAATGAATAAAAGAAAGGAAGTGAGGAGCATATTGTAGGATACTCTTCTAGCATGGTCAACTAGGACAACAACAACATCATCAAAAACTATGTCATCTAGCAAATCCTCCTTGATAATGTATTTAGCACCATATGCCTGCACATTTACAATTTAATATTCAGACAAAAGCTTTTCAAGAATATGAATCCCACAATAAAATGCAGTAAAACATTGGAATTTTCCATTTCATACAATTACTCATTGCACATTTTGATATCATTTATATGCATATGTATTTGTTTGAAGAATATAATTATGATTATTAAATCAATAATAGAATAATTAACTCTAAAAATATCTAACATAAGTAAATGAGAAGTAGTCGATTTTGTTGAGTTACCTTCTTTTATTTTATTTTATTGTATTATGCATTAAGAGTGCCCATAATATATATATATATATATATATTATCTATTCATGTTTCCAAGTGTGCGTGTGTGTTAGTCTATATATATTATGATTTTGATAGTTATACTTTTTCTTTATTGTATAATATTTTTCCTTTTATTTCATTTTTATATGGGAGCAGCTGATATTGTGATATCTCAATTCACTTTGACCATTCTATAAGGACACACCATTATACACATTCCATTATAAGTTTAACTAAATAATTTTGTTTATATGTCTTAGAAATTCGACTCGTTATATACATATAGTTAAACATAATGTTTTATGTTGTTATACATGTAATTATAAATATAATTACATGTGGTTATACATATAGTTATACATATAGTTATAGATATAGTTAAAATCATATTTATACATGTAGGTATATATATTTTTTCATATAATTTTATATATTTATACATATAGTTATGTATAGGTATAGATATAGTAAAATATATTTTTATATATTAATATATAAAAATGTATATTAAATATATGTTGTAAATTATATATTTAAATATAGTTATGCATAAAGTTTTTCTAGTTATACATATAGTGTGATATAATTATTTATGGTTATATGTTATTATACATATAGTATATATAGTTATAAATAGTTATAAATAGTTAAACATATAGTTATATATAGATATATTCATATAAGTAGTTATAAGTTGTTCTTTAAATATTTATATATAGTTATACAAATATTTATATATAGTTTCTATAATTGCATTCCAATAAATTCTGCAAATCAAACCCCATATTACATATAACTTTTTTACTATTCACTTTAAGTGTTCTTTAAACAAACTAATAAATTTTTTCTTAACTCTAAAAAATAACTATTATGATACAAATTCATTCACCATAAGAATATTAAGTATTAACACTTAATTAAATGTCAAGTGAAACAAATGATCAAAAATCTTTAATCCATTGTTCTTCTTGAAATTGGGGTTTTTCAAAAAGTGCATCATGTATGGTTTTTATGTGGCTTGGAAATGAGCTTTGGATGAATGCTATACCTAGAGCACTATCTAAGCCGTGATCTCTATTATTTTTTTTGGTTGTTTTTAGATTCAATATGAAGTTGTTTGTTTTCTTCTAAATAAGGACACAAACACACTACAATGAAAGTTGTTGAATTTTCTTAATATCCTAGTAGATTAATATAATTATCATACTCACCAAATTGATGCAAAACCATTGATAATTTATTATTTTGAGATTTATGTTTGAAAAATTTTAACCTTTGTTCTCATACCTCTTTGTTAACTTGCTATCACTAGAAAATTTTATTAAGTTTTTATGCCTATTTGTTAACTTTTTATCACAAAACTATTGATAATTGATGCAAAACCATTCTTCTTATACCTATTTGTTAACTTTTTATCACAAGAAATATTTATATTAATGGAAATAGAATCATAATTGAAGATAATGAATGATTCATTCTATGTGCAAATTTTAAATAAGATAGTGCTAATAGTTTTAAGTTATTAATTGATTATAAAAAAACTCAATATGTGATAATAACAATTCCCAATATATAATAATTTTCAGAATATTATCATTGACGTTGTGATGAGATTTTCAAGAACCTTTAAAGGTAATAATATTAATTGGATAATTATTGATTGATTGACCAAATTAGCTCATTTTATACCTACCAAAGTAATGTTTTCCATAAATCAATTGGCTTATATATATATATATATATAAGAGAGATTATGAGAATGCATGGAGTATTTTTTGTTATAATATCTAATAGAGTTCCTCTTTTCACCTCTATGTTTTGTTATAGTAAACAAAACCAAGAACAAGTTCAAATGAAGTTCAACCTATGGGAGAGTTTTTGGCAAGAACCATGAGAAAAAGAGAAGATTCAAAAACAACTTTTTGAAAAAACATAAAAAGTCTTAACTTCAGAATTCCATAAGAGGAAAACACGCAGAATAGTTTTTGAAAACTTATGGTAGTTTTTGAAAATGATAAGCTGGAGGAGATACAAAACATTGTATGCAAAGAAAGAAAGTAAGAAGCTATAGATAAAAAGATACAAAAAAGGTTACAACGATGAGTTGTAATGAAAAAATGTAGCTTACAAACTAACTCATGCATATTGGAGTTTTCTTTTCTATATTTATTTCTTTTCTTGTTAATAATTAGAATGCTTTGTAATATTTTTGTCATTTAATTATTTTTTTCAGACAAAAACTTACATCAACATAAATCTAAAAATAGGCTAAATTCATTTATGCTAGGGTTAGTTTAAATTTTAAGATGTGCATTTTAATAGTTATCTTTTAGAAAAAAAAATTTCATTAATTGAATTATTTTTATTATTTATTTTTTGCTTTTATTTGGCCAATATTAATACAATATAATACTAATATATTTCTTGAAAGGTTAAATTTGTAGATCAAAGTTGGTTGATGTTTATTTAATAATTTTATTCTAAAGTTAATATTATTGATTTATAAGTAATATAAAAATATAATATTATTATTTTGCAAATCCTAAAGGACATATATCTTATCATGTTGTTTTTACTATATTCGCAAAGTAATCTATTTAATTTAGATATAAAATTTGAGAAGAATGTTAGACTTAAAAAAATGCATGTGAAGTTTGAGATATGGTTTATTGGGAATTTTTACTAATATAATTTAAGAAACAACTTAAAGAAAATCATCAATTATAGTATAGTCCATTATAAAAATGTTATTACTTTATTACCTTATTTGTTACTTTTGTTATATCCTAAATTTTTTTTGTTATTCATAACTTCATTTTTACTTGCTTACATTTAACATTTTTAATTACTTTGCTGATATTAGTTTTTTCTTTTACATTATTTATTGACCATGTACACTTGTGTGATATTTTTAAATTTAACATTACTGTTAGAAATAAAAAATAAGTTTTTGGTACTATTACCTAGGATTGAAAATAATGAAAATTATTATAGTTATTTATAATGTTTTTATAATTATACATATAGTAGAAGACAATTATTTATAGTTATATATTCATATACTTATAGTATATTTGTTATAAATAGATTTATATATAATTATATTCAATTATACATATAGTTATAAATATTTATGTAGTTAAAGATATAGTTATATATAATATTTTTATAGTTATACATATAGTAAAATACAATTATATATAGTTATATATTATTATACATATGGTATATTTTGTTAAAAATATAGTTATATAGAATTACACAAATAGTTATAAAATAGTATATAGTTAAAAAAATTGTTATATATAGTTATTAATATAGTTATAAAAATAGTATACATAGCTACAGATATAGTTAAATATAGTTATGAAAAGTTTTATATAGTTATACAAATATTTATAAATAGTTATACATATATAGTTAAACTTATAGCTACATATATGTTGTTATACATGTTGTGGATGTAGTTATATATAGTTTTTCATGTAATTATATATATTTAGATATATAGTTATGTATAGGTATTGATGTAGATTAATGCATTTATATCTAGTTATATGTTGACATACATATTGTTAAATACATTTAAATATAGTTATATATATATATATATATATATATGTATGTATGTATGTATGTATATTAAATATATGCTGTTATATTTATATATAGTTATGTATACTATTTTTATTAATATCCATTAGTTAAATACACTCATACATATTAATGTGTTATTAATCTTGGGATATTCATATCAACATAATTTTTTATGCAAATATTAAATATGTTGTTTTATACACACAGCTCGCCGGAAACACTAACACCCATTTCATGATTAAAATCCAAAATAACAATCTTGTATGAGTGGCAAAAAACATGGATATCAAGCATGCATACCATACCTAATATGCAACATCAACATTCACACAATGAGAATGAATTATATCACACATGCATTAAGTATGTATACGGATTAGTGTGTATAAGTAATCCAAGCATATCATGGTAATTAATGAAGTATTGTGTATAATATATGGTAATAGTGATGGTAGAAGAAAGAATTCAAAAAAAAAAGTAGAATCCATACACACACTTTGGCATTAAGATAATCGATGAAGAGTTAGGATAGAAAACATACTTAAAATCAATAAGAAACTCACGACTTGAAGGAATTATCACTTACTCTACTATTAGGTTATGTTGTATCGGCACGAGAGAGATAGGTGGAGCGTTTGGAGAGAGTAAGAGTTATCTCTTGGACAACAAGAAAACATTCTTGAATTAGTAAAATTCCGAAAATGTTTTTATTTTTTATTATCAAAACATTAAATAACCAATAAATATATAAACAACATAAAGACACGTATTTTTTTATTATCAAATTATTTTAAACAAGTTCATATGTGTGTAGTAAGTCACACATGAAAAACAAACACCTTACAATTTTTTATTATCACATTAATTAAATAATAAATATATAAACAACTTCAAAAAATAGATGTTTGGACTTCCAACTAGAAAAAAAAATTAAATGGCTACAAAATTTGCAAATTTTATATAGCAAGGCAAAGTTGAAAATATGATTATTCTTCAAGCCACTCTCCTAAAAGTTATAAACACTATCTTTGTTAAAAATATATATAAATATATATATTTTAAGGTTATAAATTTTTAAGAATTCATATTAATTTTTATAAAGATAATATGAAATAATTATAAAAGCATAAAATTTCATATTAATTGATATAATATTTAATTTTTAAAATTTTAAAAAGTACTTAAAGTGATAAGATAATTAAAAAAAATTATAATTAATATTTTAATAAAGACTGAATATTAAAAGCTAAAAGTAAAAATATTATTCAATTGTTTAATTCTTTTAAATTTTAATAGCAGCAAACATCTATATATTTATGTTTAAATATCATTTTTATTTTCTTTTAAATTTAATGAAAAAATTTAAATTTTTATTATAATTCAAGATTTTCAAATTTTGTTTAATTATTTTTTTAAAAATTTCCTATATTCATAAAATTTTTTTTATACTTATAATAATATTAATATTTACTAGTTTATTCATCAATTTAGATATTTTTGTAAATAATTTCTATTTAATCATACAATAAATTATTTTATCTTTATATTAGTAGAAATTTTAATGTATGTTCATTTATTTTTTAAAATATCTTTAAAAATTATTATAATTATAGAATTAATTATTTAATGTTACTTTAATACAAATTTTAAAAAATTTTTTAAAAATATTCTATAATTAATAATTATAATATTAATTATAGATTTTAAAAACTTTTTAAAATTTTATAATCATAAAAATAAGTATTCTCATCCTTATTAATGTAATTTGTTTTTTGTATTTTTATATTTTTTAAATTATTTATTTATAGTATCCTATTTTTATAATTTTATGAGGAGAATGTGTCTTTCAAGGATCACTCATCTAAAGACCATGACATACATTTAATAAACAAAATTAAATAAAATATTAAAACAAATAATAAATTAAAAAAAATTAAATCATTAAAAATTAGAGATGAAAATTATTCCCAGTGCAAATAGCTAGGGAAAAATCCCTAACTAAATAGGTATATTTTGTGAAAAATAAAATTTAAGAAATAACCATTTGCAATAAAATATAAAATAGTAAAAAAAAAATTCAGATAATTATTTAGCTACGGATTTTGTCTCGATATAATTAGCTAGGAAAAATCCGTCACTATATTTGTTACTAAATTCTTAGTTTTCTTTGCGTGGAAATCTACGAAAATATTACAAATGAAATTTATCTCAATATAATTAGTTAGGGAAATTCCATCGCTAAATTCATGGCTAAATTCCCTATTTTTTTGTCCGAAAATCTATGGGGGTGTTGTGGTTGAATTTATCTCGATATAATTAGTTAGGGAAATTCCGTCGCTAAATTCCTAGTTTAATTAGCTAGGGAAATTCTATCGGTAAATTGTCTATAAATTCTAGTTTTTTTTGTGCAAAAATCTAAGAAAATATTAGCGACAAAATTTATATCGATATAATTAGCAAGAGAAATTCTATTGAAAAATCTATCTCTAAATTCCTAGTTTAATTAGATAAAGAAATTCTATCTCTAAATCTGTCACTAATTTTCTCAGTTTTTTGCAAAAAATCTATGAAAATATTAGTGACGAAATTTTAAATCAGATATTTTCATTGGTAATCCATTGCTAATCCGTCACGAATCCGTTGATAGTATTTATTTCAATGTAAAATCAAAAATCTCTTGCTATTACCTAGCTAATCCCTCGCTATTTAGCTAGGGATTATTCCCTAGCTAAATTTTCCTAGCTAAATCAATATTTTTTTATAGTGATATAAATAGACAGATAGATAGGCAGAAGATAGACAAATAGCTATATAGTTAGATACACAAATATATAAACAGATAGATATATAGATAGATAGACTATTAGATACTTAGTAAGACAAATAGTTAGATATATAGATAGACAAACAAATAGATATATAGATAGGCAGACATATAGATAGATAGATAGATATACATATAGATAAATAGGTAAACAGACAAAAGATGGATAGATATTTAGATAGAAAGACAGACTTATAGATAGGCAGATAGACATACATATAGATAGATACATAGATAGATGAATAGATAGATACATAGATATATATTTTAACAGACAG
Organism: Sapria himalayana; assembly: GCA_029783825.1. Taxonomy (NCBI): domain Eukaryota; kingdom Viridiplantae; phylum Streptophyta; class Magnoliopsida; order Malpighiales; family Rafflesiaceae; genus Sapria; species Sapria himalayana. Next base: position 43,835 of record JAREIK010016963.1, read on the forward strand.
ATAGACATACAAATAGATAGATAGGTAGATAGATAGACAGATAGACACATAGACATACATATAGATAGACAGACAAATTGATTGATAGATATATAGGTAGATATATAGACAGATAGATAGATAGAAAGATAAATAGACCAATAGATAGACAAATAGACATACATATAGAATGACATATAAAAAAATAAATAGATAGACAAATAGATAGATGGATAGATAGATGAATAGATAGACAGATATATATATATATATATATATATATATATATATATATATATATATATATATATATATATATATATATATATATATATAAAGTTTGATATATAGATAGATAGATAGTCAGATAGATAGATGGATAGATTTATGGATATATAGATGAATAGATGGACAAATTAACGGATGGATAAAAGAATAGATACATGTATAGATAGATAAATAGATTGATGGATAAATAGATGGGTAGATAGATAGATAGATAGATATATCGATTGATGGATGGATATATAGATGAATTAATAGTTGTATAAATAGATAGATGGATAGATGGATAGATAGATAGATTTATAGATATGTGGATAGATAGACACATAGTTTGACAGATAATTGGCTGATAGATAGAAAAATAGATAGGTAGACAGATAGATAGATAAATAGAAAGATTGATAGATAGAAAAATATATAGATAGATAGATAGAGATATAGATAGACAAATATATAGACATATAGATAGAGAGATAGACAGACAGACAGACAGATATATATATATATATATATATATATATATTGATAGACATATTGATAGATATATTGTTAGAAATTTAGATAAATAGATAGATAAATAGATAGATAGATAGATAGATAGATTAACACATAAATAGATAGATAAATTGATAGATTGAAATACAAATTAATAGATAGATTAATAGGCAAATTGATAGACAAATTGATAGACATAAAATAAAAGATAGATAGACACATATATTGTTATAAAAATAAATATATAGATCGATAGATAGGAAAATATGCAGATAGATTGATAAATAGATAGACAGATAAACATAATGTCATATAAATAGATCTAAAATATTTAGATACATAGATGGATTGATATATAGATAGACATATAGATAGTTATTTAGTCAGATAGACAGTTAAAATTATTGATAGAAAGAAATACAAATAGATAGACACTTAGATATATAAAGAGATAGACATATAGACAAATATATATATAGTTAGATTTTAATATAGGTAGAAAGATAGATAGACAAATAGATAGATAGATAGGAAGATAGACATATATAGAGATATACATATAGATACATTGCAAATAAATAGACATATAGATAAATAGATAGACAAATAAATAGCTAGATAGATAGATAGATAGAGAGACATGGAGATAGATAGAGAGATAGACAAATATATTGATGCAAAGATAGCCAAATAAATATTTAGACAAATAGATAGATATGCAAATAGAAAGATAGAAAGTAAGAAAGATAGATAAATAGATAATTAGTCAAATATATATAAAGATAAACAAATAGATAGGAAAATAGATATACAGATAGACAGATAGATGTGGAGATAGATAGATAGATAGATAGACACATATACAAATAGACATATAAATACATAGATAGATAAACAGATAGATAGATAAATAGATACAAAGATATAAGACAAATAGAAGAAAAGATTGACAAATAGTTAGATAAATAGATACAAAGATATAAGACAAATAGAAGAAAAGATTGACAAATAGTTAGATAGACAGATTAATAGAAAACTATATAGATAGATAGGCAAATAGAATGATTGACAGATAGATATATAGATAGATAAATAGGCAAATAGAGGGAGACAAATTATAGATAGATAGATTAACATATAGATAGATAGATACTTAGAAAGATAGACTGATAGGTAGATAATTAGATAGCAAGATAGCTAGATAGATCAATATACAAATATATAGATAGACAACTATATAGATAGTTAAAGATAAATAGGTAGATGGATAGACACACACACACACACACACAGAAAAATAGATAGTTATAGAGATAGAAAGATAGACCGATAGAGAGAGGCATAATTATAGATAGATATATAGATAGAGAGATAGATAGGTAGATATACTAATAAATTGATAGAAAGTGAAATAGATTGATAACTATATAGATAGACAGACAAATAGATAAATTGACAGATAGATTGATAGACAATAGATAGATATATAATATATAATAGAACAAAAAATAGATAGATATACAAATAGATAGATATACATATAGATAGATAGATAGTAAGTATATATTTTGACAAATAGATAGATAAATAGATAGATATAAAGAGAAATAGAAAGAAAGGAATATAGATAATACACTCATAGACATCTAAATAGTTAAATAGATAAATAAATAGATAAACACATAAGAGAAATAAATTATTGACATATAGGCATATACAAAGATAACCAAATAAATATATAGATAGGTAGGCAAATAAATAGTTAAATAGATAGAAAGAAAAAAAGAAAGAAAGCTAGATAGATATATAGATAGATAGATAGACATATATAATGAAAGATAGATAGACAAATAGATAAAAAGAAAGAAAGAAAGATAGATAGATAGATAGATAGGTAAATGGACATACAAATAGATAGATAGACATACACAAAGATAGACTGATAGACAGATAGAAATACAGATAAATAGAAATAGATAGACAAATAGATAGATAGAGTGATAGATATAGAGAAAGGCAAATTGGTAGAAAATAGAAAGATAGATGATAGATAATCAAACAAATATACTAACATATAGAAATATAGATAGAAAGATAGATAGAAATACAAATATTTTGCTAGATAGAAAGATAGATATACATATAGATAAACAATTTGATAAATATATCATTAGTCAGTGAGTTTGATATATTAGATAGATAGATAGACAGAAAAAACATACAGACAGACAATCAGTCAGATAAATAGATAAAGTGACTGATATCTAGATATTTAGTTAGATAGATATATAGAAAGATAGATAGACAATTAGTTAAATAGATAGATAGACAAATAGATATATAGATCAATAGATAGATAGATTGATAGATAGATAGATTAATAGATACATAGATAAACAGATTAATATATAGATAGAAAGATTATTTGATATACAGATTAATAGACATATAGATAAAGAGATAGATAGATAAATAGATAGATTGATTGATTTACAAGTTGATAGATAGATTGATAGACAAATTCATAGAAAAATTGATATACATATAAATAATAGTTAGATAGAGAGATATATAGATATACAAATAGATTGATTAATAGATATATAGTAAGATAAATAGGTAAATAGATAAATAGATAGACTGATATATTGATAGATAGATAGATTGATTGATTGAAAAATAGATTGATTGAAAAATTGATTGATAGATATATAGATAGAAAATAGTTATATAGAAAATAGATAGATATATAGATAGATAAACAGATAGATAGATAAATATACACATAGATATATACATAGACATATAGACAGATAAACATATAGCTAGATTGTCATATAGATATATAGACAAATAAATAGTTAGAGAGATACATAGATATATATATATATCGATAGGTATATAAATAGATAGGTAGATATATAGAGAGATTGATAGATAGATAGATAGATAGGTAATCAAATAGATAGATAGACATATATATAGATAGATAGACATATTAATTGATTAGACATTAGCAGATATACATATAGATAGATAGCCAAAAAGATAGATAGATCAATAGACACATAGATTTATAAAGAGAGACATATAGACTGATACATAAAAATCCAATAAACATATAGACAGATAGATATATACTCAATTAGAAAGAAAGATAGTTAGTTAGATTGATAGATATATAGATAGATAGAAAAATAGATAGATAGATAGACTGATAGATAGATAGACTGATAGATAGGAAGATTGATAGATAAACATATAGACAAATAGAAACATAAACACATAGACAGATAAATAGTTAGATAGACAGATAGAATATTGAAAGATTGTAAATTAAAAAGAGAGATAGTTAGATAGATAGATAGGCAAATAGAGAGATAGACAAATATAATGATCGATAAATAGATAGATAAATAGATAAATAGATAAATAGATAGAAATATATATAGATTTATTGTAGACTGATAGATTGATAAAATATATATCCAAATAGATAATTAGCTTGATATACAGATAGATAGATATACAACTATATAGTTAGATAGAAAGATAGACAAATGATATTTAGATAAATAGATAGATAGATAAAAAGATAAACATAGAGATAGACAGACAGATAGATAGATATATAGATAAATAGATAGATGTATTTATAGATAGAAAGATGGACATATTTATAGATAGACAAATATATAGAGAGATAAATAGGTAGATAGAATAATAGACTTATAGAAATAAGATAGATAGATATACAGATAGAAACATACATACATATATCATAGATAGATATAAATACAAATAAATATATAGATAGATAGACATATAGACAAATAGAGATATAGATATATAAAAATATACAAATATAGCCAGATAAACATATAGACAGAAAGACAAATAGATAGTTATATATATAGATAAATTTACAGATAGATAGATAGCTAGATACATAGACAGATAGATAGATAGACAAACAGATAGATAAATAGATAGATTGATATACATATAAAAAGATAGATAGATAGACAAATAGACAGATAGAAAGATAGAAAGCCACACAGATAGAAATAAAGATAGAAAGCCAAACAATATATAGAAAGAGAAATGGATATATAGATATATAAACATATATCTAGATTGACAGGTAGAAAGATAAATAGATAGGCAATTAAATAGATAAATAGATAGATAGATAGATAGAAATAGACTTATAGTTAGATAGATAGATAACAAATAGACAGATAAAAATATTTATAGATAGATAGATAATCAGATAGATAAATAGACATTTAGATAGATAGACAAATAGACATATAAAGAAATAGATAGATAGATAAATATATAGTTAGATAGATAGACAATTAGATAAATATATAGATAAATAAATAGATAGTTAGTTAGTTAGTTAGATAGATAAAAATATAAAGAGATAGTTATATAGATAAATAAAAATATAGATTGATAGATAGATAAACAATAAATAAACAAAAAGACACATAAAGTCATAAACAAATAAACTTTTTGATAAATACAAAGATAGATAGATAAACATAAGAATAGATATACAAATAGATAGATAGACAGATAGAAAGATCGATTGATAAAAAAATAAAGAAATAGAAAGATAGATAGATAGGAAATAAAAGAGATAGACTAATATACAGATAGATAGTTATATAGATAGGCTAAAAGAAAAAAAAGATAGATAGATAAACAAATAGATTGATAGATCATTAGATATATAGATAATTAGATAGATAGCTAGATATACATATAGATAGTTAAACATATAGAAAGCTATATAGATAGATAGATATAAAAAAAGTTACATTTATAGATATATAGAAATTTAGATGGACTAATAGACATATAGATAGATAGATAGAAAAATAGGCAAATAGATAGATAGTTAGATAGATATATAGACATATAGATAGATGAACATATAGATAGATAGAGAGATAGATATACATTTAGATATATAGACAAATAAATATATAAATAGATAGATAGACGAATAGATACATATATAGATATATAGATATATAGATATTTAGATATATAGATATATAGATATTTAGATATATAGATATATAGATATATAAATATATAGATAGACTAATATATAGATATAAAGTAGGCAAATAGATCAATATCCAAATATTCAAATTGTGTTCTAAAAAGATATACAAATAATTTGATAGACTGATAGATAGATGGATATTTTTATTGATTGAAAAATAGCTAAATAAATTGATAAATAGTTATATAGATTGATAGATTTATAAAAAGATTTTCATTTAAACACATAAACACATATATACATAGACACATAGACATATAGACATATTGATAGATATATGAATATACAAATAGACATATATAATGATAGATAAATAGACATATAGACAAATAGATAGATAGATAGGAAAATAGAGAGATAGATAGCTATACATATAGACAGATAGACACAATGATAGATAGATGGAAAGAAAAGCATATAGACTAAAAGATATATATATAGATAGATAGATAAATATATAAATATATAGATATATAAATAGACAGATGGATAGTTAGACAAGTTGATAAATAGCCTGATAGATTGAGAGATTGTCAGGTAGACAAATAAACATATAGACATATGGGTTTATAGGAAGATAAGTTGATAAACATATATATGATAGAAAAATAGATAGATAGACAAATAAATAGATAGATAGATTGATTGATAGAGAGATAAATAGATAGATAGATTGATAGACAAATATATAGATAGGCAGATAGGTAATTAAATAGATATATTGATCGACATGTCGATAAATAGATATATATATATATATATATATATATTGATAAGTAGATTGATAGATAAATAGAAAGACAAATATACATATATTTAGATAAACTAATAGTCAGATAGACACATAGATTGAAAAATATATAGATAGATAGATGATAGATAGATAGATAAACAGATAGACAAATTAATAGATAGATTGATAGATAGATTAATAGATCAGTAGATATATAGATAGATTGATTAGCTGATAGATAGAAAGATAGTTATTTAGTTAGATTGATAGATAGTTAGATAGAAATATAATTAGTTAGATAGTTATGTTGATAGATTGATCTACATATAGACATTTAGATAAAAATATATATTTTGAATGATAGATAGGTAAATAAAAGAATAGTGAAATAGATCGATACAAATGTAGATTGATAGACAGATAGATGATAGAAAAATAGATAGAAAGATAGATAGCTAGATATTTTAATAAATAGACAGAAAGAAAGATAAACAAATAGACTGAAAGATTGATAGACTAATAGACTAATAGATAGATAGATATATAGACATATCGATAGATACACTAATAAACACATAGATAGATAGATAGATTGTCTAATATAGCGATAAATTGAAAGATATGTACTTAATTTGATAGAATGATAGTTAGAAAATTAAACGGAGAGATATATAGATTGATAGATAGATAAATAGATAAACAAATAAATAGATAGATAGGTAGATCAATAAATTTATAGATTGACAGATATATATATATATATATAGTAAGATAAATAGATAGATAGATCAATAGATATTTAAATCGATAGATATACTAATAGAGAGATATGGAGATAGATATACATACATACAATCATACGTATATATATATATATATATATATATATATATATATATATATATATATATATATATAAAGATTGATATATAGATAGGTTGATAGAAATATAGATATATATATATATATATATATATATAGATAAATAGACATAAAGATATATAATGTGATATACAATAAATAGATAGAGACTTAAACACATAGAAAGATAGATAAACATATAGCTAGATAGCTAGAATGATAGATAGACATATATACAATTATATAGAAATACAGATAGATTGATATATAAAAAGAAAGAAAGATAGATAGATATATAAATAGATATATAGATAAGTAGCCAGATAGAAAGATAGAAAAATAGAAAGTTAGATAGACAAATTGAAAATTAGATAGATAGAGAGATAGATTGATAGAGATATATATATATATATATTGAAAGATAGACAAATTGATTGATAGACATATAGAAAAGTAGATAAATAGAAAGATAGAGAGATAGATAGACAAACAAAAATAAATAAAATAGAAATACATATAGATAGATTTACAGATAGACATATAGACAGACAAATAGATAGATATATAGATAGGTAGAAAGATAGATATATACATTGATAGACAGATAGATAGAAATATAGACAGATAAAAAAATAGATAGATAAAAAGATAGACACATAGACGCATAGTAGATATACAAATAGACAAATAGACAAATAGGACAAATAGATAGATAGACAGATAGAATATAAATAGATAGATAGATTGAGTGATATATAGATAGGTAAAGTGATAGACAGACATATAGATAGATAGATAGATACATAGATCGATAGACACATAGATAGATAAGTAGATAGATAGATAGATAGATAGACAAATAGATAGATTTATAGATATATAGATATACAGATAGATAGACAAATATTTATATACATAGTTAGATAAACATATAGACATATAGAAAGATAGACAGATAGACACATAAACACATAAATACATAAATATATAGTCAGATAGACAAATAGATAAACAAACATATAGACATATAGATAGATAGACAAATAAATAGATAGTCAAATAAATAGACAGGTAGATAAATAGATATATAGATAGATAAAGATATAGATTGTTAGATAAACTAGATCGATAGAAAGGTAGGTAGACAAATAGATAGAAAGATAAATAGATATATAAACTGATAGATAGATATATTGATTGGCATTTTGACAGATAGACACATAAATAAATAGATTGATAAATAGAAATATAGATAGGTAGATGATATATATACAGATTGACAGATAAACATATAGACAAATAGATATATAGACAGACAGACAGGTAGATAGATAGATAGATAGATATAGATATAGATGGATAGATATAAAGATTGATAGATAGATTGAATGATAGACAGATAAACAAATACATGTTAGATAGTTATATAGATATAGATAGAAAAATAGATTATTAGAAAGTTACATATATAGATTCATACAATTATAACATTTTGATTAAAGATAGATAGACACGTCGAAATATAAATAGATAGATGATAGACAAATAGATTGAAAGATATATAGATGTTGAATATCTAGAATGATAAATACAAAGATAGTTAGACAGAAACAGTAAAAGTTTGATACACTGATAGATTGATAGATTTATAGACATATAGACATATAGACAAATAGAATAATAAAAAAAATAGACAAATTGATAGATAGACAAATAGACCTATAGTAAAATAGATAAATAGACAGATAAATCAATAGGAATATCGATAGATATATAGATAGATAGATAAATAGATAGATAGATAGATAGACAAATATATACATAGATAGAAAGATAGATAGCCAAATTAACAAATAGATAATTAGAATGATGGACTAAAAGACGACTAGAGAAAATATATATATATATATATATAGACATATAGATAGATAGAAATACAGACAGATAGATAGATAAATAAATTGTAGAAAGATAAATTGACAGACAGATAGATAGATAAATAAATAAATAGATAGTAGAAAGATAAATTGACAGATAGATAGATAGATAGAAAAATTGATAGATTGATATATAGACAAATAGATAGACTAATAGACAGATAGATTGATAAATAGATAGATAGGTAGTGAGATAGTGATAAATATAGACAGATAGACAAATAGATATATAGTCATATACAATGATCATCACATAGCCAGATAGATGGATATGCAAATAGACAGATAGGTAGATTGACAATTAGATAGATATACAAAGAGAACTATATACATATATACATTTTGATATATAAGAATATATACATATTTACAATTAGTCAAATAGACAAATAGAGATATACCCTGATAGATACATAGTCAAATAAATAGATATAGAAATAGATAGATAGATATAGAGATAGATTATTAGATAGAGATACAAATAGAGAGATAGACAAATAGATATATATATATATATATATATATATATATATATATATATATATATATATATATATAGTTAGACTATTATATAGTTAGATAGATATAGAGATAGACAGATAGATAGATAGATAAACAAATAGACATATTGACAGATTAATAGATAGACTGATAAAAATATAGATGGATTAATAGAAAAAAGATAGATAAATAGATAGACAAATAAAGAGTTAGAATCATTAAAAATAGATAGATAGATAGAAAGACATATAGTTAGATAGATTGATTGACAATTAGATATATTGATAGATAGATAAATTGATTGATAGATATATTGATAGATAGACATATAGATATGTAGATAGATTGATTGATTGATTCATAGACAGATAGATAGGTAGATAGATAGGTATATTGATAGATAAATAGATACATAGACACATTGAAAAATAATAGATAGACATATAGATAAATAGATAGATATATAGATTGATACATAGATAGACAAACATATATACTGATAGATAGATATATAGATAGATAGATATATATATATATATATATATATATATATATATAGATAGCCTGATTCATAGATATACAAATAGATAGATAGATAGATTAGACTGATTGATATAGAGATTGATATACTGATAAATAGAGAGATAAATAGATAGAAAGATAGATAGTTACAAGACCAGACCCATAGAAAGATAGATAGATTAACATATAAAATCTTAATATGATATCCAAATCGATAAATTGTTAGACATATAGATTGATATTTAGATAGATAGATAGACAGAAATATAGTTAGATAGATAGATAGACAGATATATAGATACACAGATAGATAGATAGATAGATAGAGTGATATATAGATAGATATATACATACATAGCCAGATATAAAGATTACAAATAAAAAAATATATAGAAAGACAAAATAGATAATTAGACAACTACAGAGAAGATAAATATATAGATACATAGATATATATATATAGAGATAAATAGATAAATAAAGAGAGATATATAGACATATATATATATATATATATATATATATATATATATGTGTGTGTGTGTGTGTGTGTGTGTGTATCTATGTATATATAGATTAATAGATAGACAGAAAGACAGATAGACAATTAGACAAATAGAAAGATTAAAAGATAGTCATACAAATAGATAGGCATAATAATAGAAATACAGATTGATAGATATACAGATAGACATATAGATAGACAAATATTTATATATATAGTTAGATAGACATATAGAAAGATAGATAGATAGGCACATAAACACATAAATACATAAATAGATAGTCAGATAGACCATTGGATAAATAAATATATAGACATATAGATAGATAGACAAATAAATAGATTGTCAAATAAATAGACAGGTAGATAAATAGATATATATATATATAGATAAAGAGATAGCTAGTTAGATAGACAGATAGATAGATAGGTAGGTAGACAAATAGATAGAAAGATAAATAGATATATAAACTAATAGATTGATTGATTGATTGATTGACATTTTGACAGATAGACACATAAATAAATAGATAGATTAATAGAAATATAGATAGATAGATGATAGATATACAGATTGACAGATAGACATTTAGACAAATAGATATATAGACAAACTGACAGGCATACAGATAGATAGATAGATAGATAGATATAGATATAGATAGATAGATATAAAGATCGATAGATAGATTGAATGATAGATAGATAAACAAATACATGTTAGATAGTTATATAGATATAGATAGAAAGATAGATAGTTAGATAGTTACATATATAGATTCATACAATTATAACATTTAGATTAAAGATAGATAGACATGCGAACTATAGATAGATAGATGATAGACAAATAGATTGAAAGATATATAGATGTTGGATATCTAGATTGATAAATAGAAAGATAGTTAGATAGAAAGAGTGAAAGATTGATACACTTATTGATTGATAGACTGATAGAAATATAGACATATAGACAAATAGAATAATAAAAAAAATAGACAAATTTATATATAGATCGAAAGACATATAGTAAAATAGATAAATCGACAAATAGACACATAGATCGATAAGAATATCGATAGATATATAGATAGATAAATAAATAGATAGATAGATAGAAAATATATACATATATAGAAAGATAGATGGCCAAATTAACAATTAGATAATTAGAGTGATAGACTAAAAGACAACTAGAGAAATATATATATAGACAGATATATACATAGACAGACATACAGACAGATAGATAAATAGATAGATAAATAATAGTAGATAGATAAATTGACAGACAGATAGATAGATAGATAAAAAATATACTGATTGATAGATAGACAAACATATAGACTAATAGATAGATAGATAGATAAATATTTAGATTGTTATATAGTGATAAATATAGTTAGATAGATAAATAGATAGACAAATAGACTGATAGAAAGATAGACAGATAGACAAATATATATAAAGATAAATAGACATACAAATAGAAAGATGGATAGTGAAACAAATAGACTAAAAGATAGATAGCAAATAGATTGATAGAATGATCGATAGACATATAGATATATAGATAGATAAATAGATAAATAGATATATAGATTGATAGAAAATAGATCGATAGACAAATGGATAGATAGATAGATAGGTAAGTAGATATATAGATAAACAAATAGATAGATAAACATATAGATAGATAAATAGATAGATTGATTGATATATAGATTGAAAAATGTATAGATAGATATTTAGATAGATTGATTGATAAATATATAAATAAACATAAAGGAAGATATATAGATAGATAGATTGATAAATATATAAATAAACATAAAGGAAGATATTTAGATATCCAATTTGACAAATATACTTATAGGTAGATAGATAGATAGTTACATAAATAAATAAATAAATAATAATATATATATATATATATATAGACAGAAAGATAAATAGATATTTAGATAAATAGACAGATTGATATATAAATGGATATAGAGATAAACACTTAGACACAAATACAAAAAGTCAAATAGACAAATAGGCTGATAAATAGATACAAAGATAGATTGACAAACATAAGAATACATATACATATAAATAGATAGACAGATAGACAAATAGATTGATAGAAAAATAAAGACATAGAAAGATAGATTGATATATAGGCAAATAGAAAGATATACCAATATACATATAGCTAGATAGACAGATAGACATATAGATAAACAGATAGATAAATAGATAGATAGATGAATAAATAGATAGGCATAAAAATAAACATATAGAAAGATAGATATATGGATAGAAAGAAAGATAGATAGATAGTAGATTGATTGATTGATAGATATATAAATTGATAGAGAGAAAGACCTATTGATATATAGACAAATAGACAAAGAGACACATACATACAAAGACACGCAAAAATACTAATAAATAGATACAAACATATAAAGACAAACATAAGAATAGATAGACAAATAGATAGATAGATAGATAGATAAATAGATAGCTATGAAAATAATGAGATACAAAGATAGATAGATAGATAGATAGATAGGCAAATAGATAGACATACTGATATACAGATAGATAGACTGATAGACTGATAGACAGATAGATGGATAGAAAGATAAACAGATATAAAGATAGACACAAAGACTGATAGATTAATACATATATAGACTCAAAGATAGTTTGATAGATAGCTAGATATACAGATTAGACAAGTAGATAGATAGATAGTGATATAGGTAGAAAGATAGATAGATAAATAGAAAGGTATATATCAATATAAAGCTATATAAATAGAAAGATAGACAAGTATATAGAAAGCTATATAGATAGATAGATTGATAGATAGATATACAAATAGATAGATAGTAAAATAGACATAGAGATAGACAGATAAACATATAAATAGATAGATTGATAGATATACATATAGATATATAAAGATATAGATAGACAAATCGATATATAGATAGATATAAGATAAATAAATTAAAATATAGATAAGAAAATAAATAGAAAGATATATAGAGATTTAGATATATAGATAAATAATTATATAGATAGACTAATTTATAGATAGATAGATAAACAAATAGGTAGATATACATATATTCAAATATACAACTAAATGTATAAAAAGATAGAAAAATGTTAGATGGACCGGTAGCTAAATAGATAAATTGATAGATTGATTGATAAATAAATAAAGAAATAGATAGATATATATATATATATATATATATATATATATATTATATATATAAAGAGAAAGATATTTAGACACAAAGACACATATACACAACCATATTGACATATAAAGACAAGTACACATAGTCAGATGGAATATTGACAGATAGATTGACAAATAGATATATTGTTAGATATATAAATAGACATATAGACAAATAAATAGATAGACAGATAGATAGATATGTAGAAAGATAAATAGAGAGATAGATAGATATACATAAAGATAGATACACACATAGGTAGATAGATGGAAAGAAAGACAAATAGAAGGATGTATTAAAAGATATATAGATTGATAGATAATTAAATATATAGCTAGATAGATTGATAAATAGAAAGATATATAGATAGATATATTGATTGATTGATATATATATATACAAATAGATAGATACTCTGATTGATAGAAAAATAGACAAATAGTTAGATAAATAAATAGACAGATATACTGATAGCTAGATTGGTAGATAGACACATATAGATAGAAATATAGATAGATAGACATATATATAAATTTATAGACATATAGAGAGATAGATAGATTACCACATAGATAGATTGATAGATAAATAAATAGATAAACAGATAGATAAATAAACAAATAAGTAGATAGGAATATAGGTAGATAGTTAGATAAATAAATAGACATATAGACAAATAAACGGATAGTCAGATAGATGGATTGACAGATAGATTGATGAATAGATATGCAAATAGACAAATAGATAGATATACAGATAAACAAATAAATTGATAAACAAATAGACAAATTGAAAGATAGACTGATAAATAGTTAGCCATATAGAAAATTAGATAGAAAGATAGATAGAGAGACAAATAGGCATATTGATAGATTAATTGATAGGTATAAAAATAGATAGACTAATTGACTGATAAAAAGAAAGACAATTAGATAGTTAGAAAGAAAGATAGATAGATAAATAGAAAGATCGATAGATAGGCAGATAGACATATAGATCTAATGACAAAAAGGCATATAAACAGATAGATAAATTGATAGATTGATAGAGAGATTGATGGATAGATACACAAATAGATAGACATATATATATGTATATATATATATATAAGATATACATATAGATAGAAAGATAGATGCACAAATATATAGATAGGTAAATAGATAGATAGCCACTTATACACATAAACAGATAGATTTATAGATAGTTAAACAAATAAATAGATAGAAAACATAGACAAATAAAGAGATTGATAAATAGATACATTAATAAAATAGTACATAGATAGACATATAGATAAATAAATAAAAAGATAGATAGATAATTATAAAATTATAGAGAAAGACATATAGACAAAGAGATAGATAGATAGATAGATATAAAGATATATAGATTGAATGACAGATAGATAGAATAATATATATATAGATAGATGGATAGAAAGGTAGACACATAGAAAAAAAGATATATATAAAATTGATAGAAGATCAATAGATAGATAGGTAGATAGATGGATAGACAGATTAACAATAGATAGACATAATAATAATAGATAGACAGATTGATAGATATAGAGAAATACACAGAGATAGATAGACAGATATATAAACACATATAAAGATAGATAGTAAGACATATAGACAAATAGACAGATAGATAGATAAATAGATAAAGAGATAGATAGATATAAAGATAGATATATAGAAGGATAAATAAATAAATAAATTAATAAATATATATATATATTTCACTACAAAATAATATCGATTTAGCTAGAGAATTTTATCTAGGGAATTTTAGCTAGGGATCAATCCCTAGCTAATCTGCAATGGATTAGCTAGGGGAAAGCAAGGGAAAATACATAAAATACCCTAGCTAATCAGGTAGGGTAAATACCCTAGCTAGGAGAAAGCAACGGATTAGCTAATCAGGCAGTTATATATATATATATATAACTGCCTGACCAACTTACTATCTGTCTGTTTGTTTCACTACAAAAAAATCCCAAATAGCTTGGGAAAATACCCTAGCTAAATACATTTTTTTCGTTGCTAAATTGGATATAATGACAGACGAATGACGGAACCATTCCCAAGCTCAAGTTCTTGTCATAAAAATTAATAAGGAAATATATTTGCTAGCAAATTAGTGAAGGAATATTCCCTAGCAAAACTTGGAAGGGAAAATTCCCAAGTTATAATTAGCGAGAGTAAATTCCCTAGCTAAATTAGCAAGGGTAAATTCCCTAGCTAAATTAGTGAGGTTAAATTCACTAGCTATTTTCATTCAAAAATTATTTTCACATTTTTTATTATTTACATAAAATTTAATTACATAATTTAAAATATTTATATTAAATTTAATAAAAACATAAACTATACACAATTATTTATACTTAACAAAAATTAAAATCAGTTAATAAAATATTCTAATACAATATGTTACATAGTTTAATTAGAAACTTAACGAAACTTGATTACATATTATTCTTCATCAATGTATCTAATGATAGTGCACAAAGTATAATCTGTTCATGAAATTGATGTTGTTTTCTCTCCCCAAGCTCCTCAAAATCTTTATACTGCTCTATCACCTGAGCATGTCTCTCCATTGCCATCTACATTGCTTTTTTTAGTTCTAATTGCATTTCTTCTACACTTCCTACTCCTTCCTTGTATCTGCCTATGCCCTTTTTGTATCTAGCTGCTCTTCCAACATCATTGTTTTAACCTTGCGATTAGTTGCTTGTATGTATATTTGTTAATGTATGTATGTCCCTTTGTGTATGTGTGTAAATACTGACACATGTACTTTCATGCAGATATAGATACCATCAAAGACAATAGAAGGTAATAAAATAGGGCTTAAAAATACCCAGATAATTCTTTTAGGCATGGTCAGCATCTTCTAGTTCTTTGTCCTCTAATACTCCACTCAGATAAACAACATTGTTACACCTGCTCATGGAGCATGACATACTACATTTACAAACTAATAAAGAACACAACACAATGCTACTGATAAACAAATAGACTAGTGCATGCAACACCAACTACCATTTGCTAGAAATTTTACACAACGAGATAATCATGAGTTTAATTTTAAATTAATGAATCAATTTTTCTCCAAGATTTCTAATCAACTATTCATCAACATATTCTTCTTTGTTGCCCATGTTCATACATTAGTCCATTGTTAATTAAAAAAAGGTAGAAAGAAGTTTTGTACGAAATTAATATGTTTTGAATAAAAAATCCAAAATATGATGCTTGTTTGAAAAATATTACCAAAGTTAGTGTGTCTGGAAATAGTGTGGAAATGGTCGTCATTGTGAATGACGGTCATTGTCGTGCTATTGAATTTTAAAAATCAAGACCTTCGTCAATGTCTGCCTCACTTGATGATGCCGAATTTGGGCTTGAATTTGGGTTTGACATGAGATCTAGTTTGGATTCATTTCTACTTTCAATATTGCATCTTGGCCATATTGATTTCCAAGTGAGTGGCCAAAGTTTAGTTGGTGGTTTGATAAAGAAATGATGCAAAAATAGAAGATGATGAAGATGAATTTAACTTGATAGTTTTTTCTGGATTGAAATGGAGAAGCCACTTGTTGAAAGATCTATTGATTTTTTGAAGTTGACAGGATCACTCTAAATCATGAATAAAGAAAAAAAATCATTTAATAGGAAGAAGATGATATAGATACATTCAAGTATGACAAGGCCATATTTTATATATATATAAACAAATAGGCACCTTATCATTGCCCCTCTTTTCTACTTTATACCGCAGGAGCCACAACTGTAAACTTGAGCAAGAAGAACCTACAGAAATGAACTCATTATTCCGAACTTGAGTTTATTTGTCGAAGTTAATGGAGAAATTGGGGCTACATGTTGCACTTTTTGTAAGTAATCCAGTTTCAATCTTTTGTCATCCATTGTCACACTCACATGTAGATGTTTTGCTCTTGCACCCATTTTTCTTCTTTTTTATAACTTAGTCAAATGTGGGACTAGTGAAATGCGAAGTATGTATGCACACATATATACAATAGTTGACATGACAGTACATATGAATGAGTGTGTGGGTGTATGTGTGTGTGCGTATCTTTGTGGGTGTGTATTTGAGTCATTGATGGGTAGAGTAAGTAACTGAAATATTGCACTAGAGAAATCTGAGAGAAAAAAGTAAAAAAATAGAATCATTTTACCTATTGAGATTAAGGCTAAGATTCAGGCTTCCAACTAAACAGTGACTTGATAAAGTTCCCAAATAGTCTCCAGAGAGGGAAAGACTGCTTTACACTTGATGTAAGTTTGGACTGTGGTGATTCCTATGAGCCATACATTTCCAACCCCGCCACATATTCTGCAGATCGGACTTTGTATCTATGTGATAATGTACTCTGTAATGTTGTTACCTACTTGCCAACCATAATTTGGCCAGATATCAGAGGCCCATTTAAGATCACCCACATATAAAACAACTCTTCTTTTCAAATAACCATCTACGATGTACTTAAGCACCATAAATTTCTGGTCAACATCTACTTTTGAATGATTCCTAAAAGAGAATAGAGGAAATATTACAAATCTAACCATTTCCATTTTCTCACTCACTCCTCTTACTAGGCTCTCTATCCTTGCAACACACTCTTTTGTAATCACGATGTTTATTTTCTTCCTCTACATTGCCTTTAAAACCCTCACCATATCTTTGTACTTTGTCAGTGTTTATAATGGCGAGCATAAGTCCTTCCCCAATGGTTCAAATTGATTGAAAGAAAGAAATAGAGGAGGAGAAGAGTTGGCTACGGTGAGAGGTTTTATGGCTTCTTTCAGGTATGAATTTTTGAGAACTAGACTGATATTTGTAGGGGCAGCCAGGGCGGTGGATGTACTTATGTACCAAATATCCATGGATATGGCTTGTTCAACCTTATTTTTCACTAGGTTGGATGCCATGCACTCTTCTATTATTACCAATGCTTAGATTTTAAAGTTTTTAAAATTTAATAGCCAGCATTCACAATGTCAGTCTTTGAATTTTAAAATTCAATAGCATGGCAATGACCTTCATTCACAATGATGCAAATTGCCACACTATTTCCAAACATATTACTTTGGTAATATTTTACAAACTAGCATTATATTTTGGATTTTTTATTTAAAACATATTATTTCCTTATAAAACTCGTGAGAAAATGACAAACAAAATGAAAATAAAAGTTGAAATGACAATAGGCTGCGTGGTATTGAATTTTTCCACACCTGTAGGTTCATATAGGAATCCACCAAAGCCATGAAACCTAAAAGAAACCAAAGAAAAAAATTGAGAAAAAAAATGCAATGCACACGAAAGAACACAAGGTAGCTCTCCTTTGTATTCCATTCCCCACTTGAGTTTTACAATGACCATCTTCCTAGTCAAGTTGTTAAGAAAAGGTTTGAAAAATTAACCCATCTTAAATCTACATTCAAATTATTGATATTTTACTTTGTGTGTGCATGCAATACTTTGATATTTTTAAATAAATTCATTATAATTTGATTATTATATATTTTCTAAAAAATACATCTCCATTATAAATTGTGATCATACATGAAACAAAAATGTACAGAAAAATAAAGAATAATAAAAATAATAAAAAAAACAATGTAAAAAAATGAATGTTCATCTGATATTTTAACTTAATAAAGATAAAGTTTACCCCAATTTCATGCATCATACACAATATTTACCCTAAGGTATATATCATGAAGTATGAGATATATTACGAGGTCATTCATTGGTATGAAAATAAGTAATCTTGTCCATGAATAGAAAATTTTATTATTTTTACTACTTTGTGAATTATTAAATGTAACAATATAACCTTCATAATTTTTAGGGATAAAACTGTCAAGATATTAAACTCACAAATCTCATACCTATGCAAGAGTCTTATGTGTCAGGCAGTACCTTTATGCCTTATTTTTTTTTTTACTTTTGTTATACAATAATCAACCCTAATTTTTAAAAGAATACTCATATGTTTTTTTATTTTTCTTGCATCTATACACATTTGTGTGTGTGTGTTTTTTTATTTATTTATTTATTTAATTAATTAATTATCATGATTATTGTATTTTTGTTTTTTATTTATTTGAGCACTTAACTTGTAGGATACCCCAAACCATTCCATACAGATAATATTGTGTATACTTGTATACATACATACATACATACATATATACATACATACATACATATATACATACATACATACATACATACATATATATATATATATATCAAGATTATTAAGTATTTACTTTAGTTTTTTTTATTTACTTGGGAGCATTTGACTTGTGGGCTACCACAAGGCACAAACTTATAAAATAATACTATTTTTTTATTATTTTTCTTACATGTATACACTTCAATACACACACACACACACACACACACACATGCCTAAGATTGTATATTCAAAAATCCATTTTTTGATTTTAATATATTTTTTTCTATTTTTTTTCTTCTTTTTTCTCCCCCCCACCTCTCTCCTATCATTCATGGCGACCATAAACCAAAACACAATGTTCATAAGAAACTTCAAAATAGCTAAGGTTTTTTAGATCCTACAAGAAATTGACAGAGGTGTTCATAACACCCATCATGTTTGAATTTCAATTAGAAAATATGATGCCATACCTTAAAAGTATGAACAATAACTCTGTCACATCCTCAGTGTTGCTGGAAAATCCACAAGTGATCAAGGTAGAACATGATCCCTCTAGGCCACTCCTCTGGCGAGGCTTCAATTCTATCTTCACAAAGATAGTCCAGTAGCACATATATTGATGCCATCATTAGAAAATCTTACAATCCACCAATTGAAATAACTAATCCTGACATCACTGCCTTACTATAACAAAGAAATTTGAGTAGCTACACTAAACAAGAATAACATGTGGTAGGCACCGATAATGAAGCACGCCCATTGTGAAAAAAAAAGAAAAAAGAAAAAACAAGCAAGAGATGATGAAGATGGTGATACACACGCTCCATAGTATATCTACATTGTAGGGAACAATCTGATAAAGTTTATCCCTGAAAGGTATGCACTTGACTAAGGTCTTCTTATTGTGCAGAATCCTTTGCAGAGTTCTTGCATCAACCTCGTGTAATCTATTAATCTTCTCCAAAACTTGCTTAGGAATGACAGTCACCAAATTCGTTGCCATGTCTTCATCAAAGAACGTCACTGCCTCGATGTCTTCCACATTTTCAGTTGCTATATGTGAATTTGAAGAAGAAGAAGATACATCACAGAGAATGTTAAGCACACACTTCGATACCTTCAATGCGTGCTTCACGAATCCACTAACCAACATCTCCTCTGTTATCGATAGAATATTCATCCAGAGCTTCAAATTAACTAGCCATTACCTTTTCCTTAATCAGATAATAGATGGATACGTGAGAACTAGGAGCCAATCTTTCATGAGAAAGTGTTTGAGACAGAGAGATGAGCCCTCTAATAGCATTCAACCTTATTTCGACATCTCTGGTCTCGTCGTCACCCTGCACCTTAATCTCACAGAGCTTGAAGACAACCTCTCTCCATTTATGAGCCAATAACCCAAAAGGAAGAACTCTTAGGGCTAAAGCAATGTCCCTTCTAATAGCAGTGTTTTGATTAAAACGTTGCTGTAGGTACTTTGAGGTCACACAAGCTGCATCACCATTATCTACAGGAACCAGGTATGCTCAAACAAAGGGTTTTAGAGCACTAATAGCTATGTTCTGTGAAGTTTAAAGGGGAAGAAGATAAATGGAGCTATAATGATATAATGGGTCATGTTGGAAAGAAATTAACTTGCAAGGTGTAGGACCACTTGTATCTGAGGATTGGGATGCCTCAAGTTCTCATCTAAGGTATCAAGTAGACTTTGTGTTATCTTCTTGGATATTGGTAAATGACACAGTGCAATACATTCTATCAATTGGGAGACAGTGGAGCACATCATCTCTCTCCCCTTGCCTTGATAAAGATAAGCTTTCTCAATTGCACCAACTATGCCAGCTACATCTTTTTGCTTATCTGCAAAAGAGAGTTTTTTTTTCAAATGGCCTCGTTCATTGCTTTATTCCAATAAAAACTAAATATAGTTATAAATACTTTTATATATAATGGCATATGATTATATAATTATACAAGTATTTAAATATAATATTTGTGTTTAAAATATTTTTATAAATGTTACTTATATATAATTATATATATGTAACACTTTTATAAATATTATATAGTATATATATCACATTTATATAAACATTATAAATATTATATACTTATATAAAAATAAATGTGTTATATAAATGTTTAGAAAAATGTATAAACATTTTATATGTTATATAATTGGTATATAAAAAATTATATAAATGGATAGTTTTCTTTTATTGTTGTATAAATATTTTTAAACATTAATACATATGCATAAATATTTATATATAACATTATATATTTCTATAAACATATCAGTGTTTATATATAATGTACTACATGTGTGTGTGTGTGTGTGTGTGTGTGTGTATTAAAGTATTGACATCTATATATAATGTCATGTGAATATATAAAAGTATAAAAGTTTATATATAATGTTATATGTTTATAATATTTTTGGAGACAACAAAATTAGAACACATAAAAATTAAGTTTATTTTTTCTTTAGTTATAGAGGCAGAAAAAAGTAAGAATAATTTTTTTTCTTAAGTTACAGAAGCAGAAAACTATATGCAAATATTTAGTATTTGAAATCAATAAAACCCTAAAAATTTAAATAGTAAAAGAACAAAGTTTACACCGACCATTAATTGTTTCATTAATGCTGTAGAGTCGAAATCATATAAGTGATATGAAAATAGAATAAAAAAGTAGGAAAATTGGAGGAAAATTAAAAAAAAATCAAACCCAAATATTATGTAAAAACTAAACTCCACCAGTGGTAATCAAATTGAGAGAGATAGAGATATGTATATAGCATTCCGAAGAAGAAAAGTAATGATAATATTACTAGTAACAAGAAGAGGAAGATCTTATAGGTTGCTCCCATAGTCCCATTTTGATTCTCCTCTCTTCGTCGTTCACTAAATGAAAAATCCAATGTAGCTAGGTAAAATTTCCTAGCTAAATGGGCATTTTCAATCACTAAACGAGATATAGCAAAGGATTAATGATGGAATCATTCATAGTCTAAGGTGTTCGTCGCTAAAATTTAGTGAGGGAAGGTGTCCCTAGCTAATAATTTAGTGACGAAAAAATCCCTAGCAAACAAAATAATTTTTCTAGTTAAATTAGCAAGCAAAATGAGAGTTTTAGCCGCTAAATTAATATGACAAAAGTTTTTCCAATTTAAAGTGCATATCGCTAAATATTAGTGACGGAAATAGTCCTTAGCAAAATAAATTTAGCAACGGAAAAAATCACTTGCTAAAATAAAATATCCCTAGCTAAATTAGCTAGGGAATATTCCCTAGCTATTTTAATTTCAAATTATTTTCAGAATTTAATTTATTTTAAAATTTTTTAATTAAATAATTTAATATATTTATATTAAATTGAATAAAAATAGAAACTATAAATGATAATTTATAATTAACAACAAATAAAATCATTTAATAACTTATTTTAATACGATATTTTACATATTTAAAACAAAAAAAAATAACAAAATTTTATTACATCTTATTCATCAATGTATCTACCAACAGTGCATAAAGTATAATCTATCCATGCATTGACGTTGCTTTCTCTCCCTCTGGTCCTCCGATCACCATTTTTCTAATGTGACAAAGCTGTATGAGTCACGGCACATCATGTCTAATGATAAATCCCTTCACTTATACTAGCTTTGTATGGATAACAATGCGGTACCATATTTGTAAGAAATTTAAACCACACAATTAAATCAAAATAAATAAAAAAAGTTATGTTTTGATAAATATATAATACTGCTGTATATATTTACATATATACTAGCATTTTACTCGTGCATATATTACAGTAGTATATGTACATAAAAACTATAGTATTATGTGTAGATATATACTGAGTACAAATATACTCAGTGTATATGTACATAAAATACTATAATATTATATGTATGTATATACTGAGTATATACATATGTATATACCACATTTGTTACTATTGCTGCAACTCCCACTACTATTACCGCTCCTGCCGTTTAGCTACCGCCACTGCCACTGCTGTCACCGCTGCTGCTGCCGCTACTGCCATTGCTGCGGCTGCTGTCACCGCTGCTGCTGCCGCTATTGCTGCTTCTACCACCACCACCACTGCCGCCACTGCCTCTGCTGCCACTACTGCTACTGCTAATAATAAAAGTGGGGCAGGCAATGATGCTCGAATGATGAATTTCCATACCAACCACTCGTTTTGAGATTGAGTGAGTTTTTGATGAGACGGCGAGCTACCTCATCAAAATAGGACCCGATATTCTTCCTGGACTAGAATTACACAATACTACACGAGCATCATTATCATCATCATCATCCTAAGCCCTATTACAATTAGAACCAATCATTGTAGAACCAAGAGCAAGAAAACTTATTTACTCATACGTTCGTTTTGTACCATGTGATAATTGCATATCAATACAAATACTAAGATTTTTAAGACCAACCTTTATCTGCTTGGTTGGCCTGGACCAGAAATATCTTCATCCCACAGCTTTTGGGAAATTCTAATATCCATGTCTTTTATAACCTACATCAGTAAGTAATTACACGATGATGACCATACCAACCCGAGGAATTATATATTCAAAAGTGTGTCTATGTGTAAATGGGTGTGTATGTATGACAATATATAGATGTCTACAAATAAATATATGTACCCACTTATGTATATACTTGGTATATATGTAGATATATACTCAGTATATATGTACATTTATACTAAGTATATTTGTATGTATATACTACAGTATTATATGCACGTATAAATACTCACATAGCCTTGGATGACACACACACTTGTACTTTAATGCAAATACACATGCCATCAAAGACAACAGTAGAAAATAATCTAAGACTTAAAAAATACGCTTATAGGTCTCTCAGGCATGGTTAGCATTTCTAGTTTTTTTTCCTTGGTACTCCATATAGATAGAGAACATTGTTACACCTGCGCATGGAGCATAACATACTACATTTACAAACCAATAACCAATAACAAGTAGTCACAGATCTCTATTTCAATGACCAGATGTGTACTGTGATGATGCAAATTTGCACAAAATAAGAGTGTCAAGAACAAACCGACATTTGCGTGGAATTAATTCTTTTGGTTCATCTCACAGCTTCAGAAGCTAAGGTGTTTTTCTTAGCACCATGGAGGACTAGCCAAAACTGTTACATACCTATAATAGGCTAAAACTCTACCCAAAAAATTTGGGGTCACACAAACATATTCACAGATATATAAAAATAGTTATTATAGACATGAACAAACACAAATTAAAGTTGATAGTCATACAGCTTCAACAAAAATTTAATTAAATAATTTAATTTTTTTTATATTAAATTGAATAAAAATAGAAACTATAAATGATAATTTATAATTAAAAAAATTATTTAATAACTTATTCTAATATAATATTTTACATGATTAAAACAAAAAAATAACAAAATTTTATTACATCTTATTCATCAATGTGTCTACCAATAGTGCATAAAGTATAATATTTTATTACTGGGACAAAGCTATCCGAGTCACGACACATCATGTCTAGTGAAAAATCTTTTCATGTATACAAGCTTTGTATGGGGAACAATGTGGTGCCATATCTGTAAGAAATTTAAACCACTCAATCAAATCAAAATAAAAAATGTTTTGATAAATAGATAATACTGTAGTATATATGTGCATATACTAACATTTCACTCGTACATATATTACGGTAGTATATGTAAATAAAAACTACCTTATTATGTGTACATATATACTGAGTACAAATTAGGACCCGATATATTCTAGCATTTCAGTCATACGTATTTCCCTGCCACCCACTCGTTTTGAGATTAAGCAAGTTTTTGACGAGGTGGGATCCTGCTTCTCCCAAAATAGGACCCAATATTCCTCTTGAACCAGAATTACACGGCACTACACGAGAATCATCATCATTATAAGCCCTAGTACAATTAGAATCAATCATTGCAGAACTAAGAGCAAGAAAACTTATTTACTCATACATTTGCTTTGTACCATGTGATACTTACATATTAACACAATTACTAAGATTTTTAAGACCAACCTAATTCTGCTTGGTTGGCCTGGACCAGAAATATCTTCATCCTACAACTTTATGGAAAATCTAAGATCCATGGCTTTTATTACCTATATCAGCAAGTAATGCATGATGATGACCAGACCAGCCCGAGGAATTATATATTCAAAAGTGTGTCTGTGTGTAAATTAGTGTGTATGTATGACAATATATACATGTTTGCAAATAAATATATGCACCCACTTGGTATATATTTGGTATATACGTACGTATATACTATAGTATACAAGTAGATATATACCGAGTATATATGTATGTATATACTACAATATAAAAATACTTATATACCGAGTATATAAATACGTATATACTACAATATATATGTATGTATATATTGAGTATATACATATAAATATACTCAGTATATACAAACATATATACTCGGTATATACTTATATACTCAGTATATACATAGATATATACTCAGTAATATGTACATTTATACCAAGTAAATATGTACGTATATACTTTACTATTATATGTACGTATATATACTCACATAGCCTTTGATGACACACACTTTTACTTTAATGCAAATACACACACCATCAAAAACAATAGAAGAAAATAATTTCGGACTTACAAAACACGCATATAGGTCTCTCAGGCATGGTCAGCATTTCTAGTTCTTTTTCCTCTGGTACTCCACGCAGATAGAGAACATTGTTACACCTACAAAACAGAGCATAATATACTACATTTACAAACCAATAACTGATAACAAGTAGTTGTAGATCTGAACTATGACGATGCAATTATGAACTGCAATGACGCAGATCTGAACTGTGACGACACATATCTAAACTATGACGACGCAAATATAAATTGCGACGATGCAGATCTGAACTGCGACAATGCATATCTGAACTGTGATGATGCAAATCTACACAAAATAATAGTGTCGAGAACAAACTTGCTTTTGCATGGAATTACTTTTTTTGGTTCATCTCACATCTTCAGAAGCTAAGGTGTTGTTCCTAGCACCATGGAGGACCAGCCAAGGCTTTTACATACCTATAATAGACTAAATCTCTACCCAAAAAATTTGGGGACACACACCCATATTCATAGATATATAAAAATAGTTATTATAGACATGAACAAACATAAATTAAATTTGAAAGTCATATAGTTTCAACACATTCGTAATTGTCACTTGTGACTCGACTTATGAGCATGAAGTTAGAAAAACATATGCCTGAGAAATTATTTGATCATGTGATAGAACTGATGAAGTAGATATTTCTGGATAATAATTTGGTCACTAATAACTTTTAATGCAACAACAAATGTTCTATATGGACTCACTGTTACTAGGCTTGATGTGATAGATAGCATTCCTACTTCTAGCGGAGAAACCACATAAGAGAGGCTAGCACAAATGCACCAGCTAATTATGAGGATGAATCTATTTTAAATGACAATGAAAGAATGTTATGTTTTTGTTTTAACCATTAGATTTTATTATCAAATTATTTTTGAACTATTTTTGATTTTTGTTAATTTTAAAGAACAAGTAATCGAAGAAAGGGAGGAAGAAAATGAGATAGGTAAAAGTTTTTTAGGGTTTAAATATTTCATGGTGAAGTTAATTTGTAATGTGTCTGAATAAATATTAATGCTTCATAGCTTTTGATGATGAATCAAAGCTGAGAGAGAAGAAAAAACTTCCACTATAAGAAAAAGCCCAAATAGCTAGGGAAAATTTCCTAGCTAAACGGGGGGTTTTCATCACTAACCAAGAAATGACGATGGATTACCGACGAAAGTTTTATCAAGCTAAAGTGCTCATCGCTAAAAATTAACGAGGGAAATAGTCGCTACCTAAAAAATTTTAGAGACGGAAAATTTCCTATCTAAAATAATGATTTTTCTAGCTAAATTAGTAAGAGAAAAATCCATAGCTATTTTCATTTCAAAACTATTTTGAGAATTTTATTTTTTTTTCAAAAATTTTAATTGAATAATTTAATTTTTTTTATATTAAATTGAATAAAAACATAAACAATAGATGATAATTTATTATTTAACAAAAAATAAAATCATTTAATTAATTATTCTGATAGAATATTTTACATAATTAAAACAAAAACATAACAATTTTATTACATTTTATTCATTAATGTATCTACCGACAGTGTATAAAGTATAATCTATCCGTGCATTATCATTGCTTTCTCTCCCTCAGCTCCTTTGATCACCATCTTTCTACTACGACAAAGGTGTCCGAGTCGTGGTGCATCATGTCTAGTAAAAAATCCTTTCACTTATACAATCTTCTTATGAGAAACAATGTGGTCTCATATCTATACGAAATTTAAACTAATCAATAAAATCAAAATAAATAAATAAATAATGTTATGTTTTGATAAATATATAATACTATAGTATATATGTACATATATACTATAGTGTATATGTATATATACTAGCATTTCACTAGTTACATATATTACTGTAGTATATGTAAATATAAACTATAGTATTATATGTATATATATACTGAGTACATATATACTCAGTATATATTTACATATAATACTCCAGTATTATATGTACATATACTAGGTATATATGTATGTATATATTGAGCATATACTTACGTATATACCGAGTATATATGTACGTATATATTGAGTATATATATGTATATTCTTAGTATATACATACATATATATTATATTATATATGTACGTATATACTCAGTATATATGTACTTATATACTATAGTATATACGTATATATATACTCAGTATATATGTGCATATATACTGAGTATGTACGTAGGTATATACGATATATACATATGTATATATGGTATATACGTAGGTATATACGGTATATACGTAGGTATATACGGTATATACGTAGGTATATACGGTATATACGTAGGTATATACGGTATATACGTAGGTATATATGGTATATAAGTAGCTATATACGGTATATACGTAGGTATATACTTCTGCTTTTGAATGCTTTTATGTATCAAAACATACCATATGAGACTTTATTTTGTTTGTGTCCCTTTATGAAGACAATTGCAGGACTCTCAAATCTCACTCTTCCTCCTACAGCTCTGCCCTACATATAGATGGGAGTGTGACTTTGATCGTCACTTATTACACATACGACTATCACAGAATTTAGAGATGGGTTGCCAACCCTGATGTGATAAACTCAAGGTTAGGAAAGGGTCGTGGACTACTGAAGAAGATGAGAAACTCATCAACTTTATCCTCACCAATGGCTAGTGCTATTGGAGAGCCATCCCAAAGCTCGCCGGATTACAATGGTGTGGCAAGAGCTGCCGTCTTCACTAGACTAATTATCTTCGTTCTGGCTTAAAAAGAGGACTTCTTACTGTCTCTGAAGAATAGATGGTCATCAATCTTCATTCTCGTCTAGGCAACATGTGAGCTTAATTTCTTTGTTTTTTTGCTTCACGCACACACAATCATATATTGAAAACCCCATGCTTTGATCATCATATGTAAACATGATTTTTATGCTTTACTTTAACATTTAAACTAGTGATACTTTAGTACTAAATTTTTTTATATGTGCCAACTGCCAACTAAATTCACAGAACGACTAGGAATTCAATGAACTATTTTGTTTTGTTTTGTTTTGAATAGAAGTAGGGCTGTTGCAACTAGATTCTGGTCAATCCTTATATCAATAACCCCATCAGAGAAAAAATCAAGTTCGGGGTGAAATTTTTTCTAGTGTACACATATGCTCGGTATATACGTATGTATATACTATAGTATATACATACTTATATACTTTGTATATACGTACTTATATACTTTGTATATACGTACTTATATACTTTGTATATACGTACTTATATATTGTAGTATATACATACATATATACTGTAGTATATACATATGTATATACTCAGTATATATGTACTTATATACTATCGTATATATGTACGTATATACTATAGTATTATATGTACGTATATATAATCACATAGCCTCGGGTGACACACACACATGAGAAGAATTAGTAAAATAAATCACGAGAAAGATAAACATCTGCTTATCCCTAAATTTCCACGAGAAAGAATAATACCATCTGCTTCTAAGAACACATTAATAAAAAAGTTTGATTTAAAACAAAACAATTTTCTTTTATTGTTGCACTTTCAGAAACATTCATATTATCTGGCATGCTAGAATGTGCAATAGGAGACCACTATCTAATCATGTATAAAAACTAGTGTCTAAGCCAGAAGGAGCAGGTTCATATGCCTTTGAGAATTACTATGGAAACAATTATCCTCCACATTTTTAATTTTGGCAAAAATCTAGGTTTCACTGAGGTCTCCAAGCTGAGATAGATACTCACGGGCATGTGCTACAACACATAATTGTTTCCCACATAGAATGCATCAATAAACAGCTTCACAAAAAAATATCACAGGTGGAGCTTAAAAATATATTTAGAGAAAATAACATGCACAAAAACATACATATAGATGATGGATGTGTGTGTGGATAGTTTTATGCATGCAAACATACACAGCTATATGCAGATGTACCATGTTACAGTATACCTAATTTCATGCTGAAGAATGAATAGTGAAGAAAAATATAGGTCGTGTCTTTTTGTGATGCCGAGTGTATCCATCCAAGGATAATAGATCTCAAGTTCAAAACTCAATAGATAATGCATATCTGATTTTCAAGGATAAGATCATCAAAATATTAATATCTATCAAACCTCGGGCTAAGCGAGAGACTTTTTCACTGAGTAAGATCTTTATTAATAAATAAAAATTATGAACTCAACTGATACAAGTTTGAGAAAAATATTCCAATAATTATGATTTCGTTGATTATAAAAAGATCATTTTGTAATAAAATATATTTTACAAAGAAAACTTTTGTGGAGGGGCTAGCACAAAATTATGTACTACATAATTATTGAGAAAATGTTTATCCACTAATAAGAGTTGATAAACATATTCTCAATTTTTATAGATTAGAAACAGCACATTAAAGAAGCTTCTCTGCTGCAATAAACTATGATTCTGAAAATGATTATACAATAAGAGGAAGAACTGCATCATTAGAATTACATGTCAAACATTCTCAGAGTGGCGGGTGTAGAAAATCAATTTTATTTTGTTCACCTCAAGGGCTGATATCCTTGAACACGACCAATACAGAATAATGCAAATGTAATCATTCTCCAAATTCCAAAAGTGAAATCAATGAAAAAGATTGGCCAATCTATCTTGAGCAGTATGTGTAGGCAGCTTGATGTGAATTTGTGAAACATGCAAGGTGAACAGTTAGCCTGCCAAAGTTGCAGAGTTCTTTATCACACAAACCACATCATTTTCCCTCACCTCAGATACTCTGCTTGTTCACTCAAGCCCATGATATGTACATGAGCATAACATTATTTTGGGATTAGAGCATTTTAAATCATTAACCCATTTTAAAGTTGTAGGCACATGCCAGACAACCATGAAAGTTGTTCATTACCTCCAGCCACGCTGAAGTAGTTTCGCTTCCTATGAACAAGTACTGACTAAAAAAAATGGTGTTCCCTGGTTGAACAGCCTGCAAAGAAAGAAACAATTTTCTCTGTAGTGAAAAGAATAAATAAACACCAAATTAAATAGTGACACAAAAAATTCAAATCATTCAAATGAAGTACAAATAGAAAATTAACAATAAAAATTTGAAGGAAAATAAGGGATTTGATGGGTCTCCACTTTTAGTGAGGGCATTTATATTAATCAATATATAACAATAAGTTACAAGGAATGCCCTACCAAGCACATCCATTATGTTTATGATCATATTTTCATTTAATTCAAAGATCATCAATGCTATCTTTCATTATGATCTAGTGCACCCAAACCATTATAACTTATAAAGTACTAACATTGGACAGGCCATTAAAATTGATGGGCAACAACTCCAACGAAGCTACTTGTTCATGATCAGGTGTTAAAAATAACAAATCCATCAGCCAGGAGCAAAATGGATTTCTCATTTCTGTTAATAACCTACAATTTTGGACCCGCTGTGTCCAGCATAACCTAAAAATTGAAAAGCAAAACTTTAAACCCTTTTTGATTGTGATAACTACATCAAAAACACGTAAATGGCCAAATCAATTAGATGCATGATAAGTAATTCAATTTGACAAAGAGGAAGTAATTTCATTTTGATAGTATGTTGTTCCCCTTATGACAGATATAAGTAATCATAGCTAAAAAAAACATACAGCATAGAACTTCTTAGTGCTCTTGATTGTGGACTTTAGGTTCTCCAATATCTCTTGGTGATATTATGCATCACCCCATGAAAAATCAAATCTTACCACTGCAAAATGAAACTCGGCAATGAAATCCAATCAGTTCTCATTGAAAAGAAAACCCATGAAAAAGGAATAATAAGTACTACCTGACATTCTGACATTGAGGCATTTAGAAATGGTGTCGATGATTCGAGACTTGGGGTCTAACGTATCGACAATCTTTGTCATTGCAAGGAAGATATTCTACAACGCAATAAACAAAATCAAAAAATTGTAGCTCTTAACAAGCACATTAAAAGCAATAAAAAATAAGCCATGAAAAACTTACGAGCTTGGATTGCTCAAGAATGGATCCCATCCCTATGGATACCTCCAGAAAAAGATGACTTGAGTTCATATTGACGTCTTAATTACCTATTCAATAACCCAATACCTATTTTCCCTACAAAATATGTGATATGGTGACTTCAGAGTTTGTGAATGAGCTAGTGGCAACCAGTAACCACCTTCCTGTTTACAAACAATGTCACGAAGAATGCCCAAAAGGTTGGTTAAACAAGTCCCATAAGCCATAGATGAAAGCTGTCAGCCACTAGAGTAAAGAAGAGAGAAACCAATGGCCTATTCCCACATGAAATGTCTAAATTCTAATGTCTCAATTTATTTATTATTAATATAATATGAAATAATTATAAAAGCATAAAATTTGAATATTTTAGTCATTATAAATTTTAATCTTTGAAGTGTTCATTTAATAACCACACTTAGATATTTATTATTGAAATCATCAAATTTTTTTTGATGTAATTAAAACTTCTATATATTAATCTTTAAAAATCAATTTATTATCTTTTAAATTTTATGAAAAATTTGAATTTTATTTTAATTAAAAATTTTCAAATCTTTTAGTCATTATTTTTAAAAAGATTCCTATAATCATAAAAATATTTTATGATTTTAGGAATACTATTAATATTTACTTGCTTATTCATTAATTAATATATTTTTATAATTTTTTTTAATCAAAGATTGTTTATTTTAGCATTTTATTAGTAGTTATTTTTTAAAATGTTTATTTTTAATTAAAATATTTTCAAATTTATTATAATTAAATAATAAATTACATATTGTTTTTTAATACAAATATTTAAATATCATAGTTAAAAATATCAGAAAAATATCGTGTATAATTTTTTGATTAATTTTTAATCAAAAAAATAGTTATTCTAGTCTTATTTAATATAAATTTGTATTCGTATTTATATATTTTTGAATTTTTTTTATAAAATCCTATTTTTATAATTATATGAGGAGACTGTATCTTTCAAGGATTGCTCATCTATAGACAATGACATACCTTTAATAGAGAAAATTACCAAAAATATTAAAATAAATAATGCTAACAAAATTAAATTATCATAAATTTGCAACAGAAATTATCAAAAGCCCAAATAGCTAGGGAAAAATCTATAGCTAAATGCAGATAATTATATATAAAATTAAGGAATTATCGCATCCAATTATATATAAAATTATAAAAAAATAAATTCAGATTATTATTTAGCAATAGATTTTGTCTCGATCTAATTAGATAGAGATATTACGTCCCTAAATCTATCACTAAATTCTCTGCTTTTTTTTTGCGTGGAATTTACGAATATATTAGTGATGGATTTTGTCTAGATCTTAAAATATTTTTATTAAATATTTATCAATTTAGAGAATATTTATAATATACTTTTTTTGATAGTTGGTTTGGTGTCTACATAAAAGAAAAAAAAATATTTATACATAATATTGATGTCAATAATGATATATATATATTAAATTATTATAAAATCTGAATTATATGTGGGATGTAAAGTAAATGTGTTACATCTATAAAATTTAATTTAGATTCAATGTTAAATTGATATTATCTTGTCATAGTTATAAATGAGCTGACATGACAACTATGAAAATAGATACATTGATATATGCTATATATAGATAATTTTTTATTAATAATTGAAACTATTAAAAATTTAAATTGAAATTTAGATAGATAGCACATGTTTTAGAGTAAAAAATTTAAAAATAAAATATTAAAAATAAAATATTTAATTTGTAACTTTAATTTTAAATTGAAAAAATCAATTTCTAAAAATATAATTATTTTCGAAATTTATGATTTATAATTCAAAAGAAAAATAATTTTGTTTTAATATTAACTAATAAACTAAAACAAACGACCAAAATAAAGTATGATAGAAAAATATATGTTAGACTACAAAAATTAATAATATTAAAAAATAATTAATTACTCAATTAATGATTCATAATGTTTACTTTTTATAAGAAAAAATATACATAGGATGGTTGTGATAGATAAGTGTTTGATTAGATTAATGTGCAACTTATTAATCTCTTCTAAGAGATGCAAACTGTAATAAAAAATCTTCTTTGATAACTTATTAATCTCAACACTATATCCCTAATTTGAATAGAAAGAGTTGATCATTAAGATAAATTTCTTACTTACCAAATAAAGTTTTTCAAATGACTGCAAATTATTTTCTCTCTGTTGAATCTGAACACATCATGAGAAGCAGATTATATGACTATGAAATTTGCTTTTAAAACTTTTAATTGCATCATAAAAGACTACTAGACCACATACCTATCTTGTATGGAGCCGGTGAGCTTTCTTTCGAGGTTTGAACACATTGTATGGGTTGGTATCATTAACATATGGATGAGGCTTTAGAATCAACCACACCCCATGACACCAGCCACCTAGCAAAAACATCAGTAAGATGAAAATAATTCAAAACACAAATAAATAGCAAGTAGTTAATAGAATCTGTAAAAGCAACTCCCGTGATTCATTAACCACTGAAACTATTATTGATGAGTAATGTGAAAGAGGAATCAAAAGGGTCGTGTTGTGCTGGAACGGCCCATTATAGTGTGGCATATATGTTTAGTTATATGTTATTATACATATAGTATATATCGTTATTAATAATTATATATAGTTAAAGATATAGTTATTTATAGATTATTCATACAAGTAATTATAAGTAAATATACATAAATGTATATAAAGTTATAAACAAATATATAGATTTACATATGTGTATACATAGTTACAAATATAGTTATATTTAATTATATAGAGTGTTATATAGTTATACAAATATTTATATATAGTTATACAAATAATGTTAAACATTAAGGTGTATGTTGTTATATATGTAATTATAAATATAATTACATGTGGTTATACATATAGTTACACATATAGTTATACTTATAATTATACATGTAGGTGTATAGATTTTTTCTTTAAATTTTATATATTTATACACATAGTTATGTATAGGCATATATATATTATAATACATTTGTATGTATTAATATATAAAAATGTATATTAAATATATGTTGTTAATAATATATTTAAATATAATTATGTATAAAGATTTTATTGTTATACATATAGTAAGATATAATTATTTATAGTTATATGTTATTATACATATAGTATATAAAGTTATAAATAGTTATATATAGTTAAAAATATAATTATATATATATATATTCATACAAGTAGTTATATGTAGTTATACATATATGTATACAAAGTTATAAACAAATATATAGATTTACATATATGTATAAGTATATGTATACATAGTTACAAATATAGTTATATTTAATTATATTATGTTTTATATAGTAATACAAATATTTATATTTAGTTATTCACATATAGTTAAACATAATGTTGTATGTTGTTATACATATAATTATAAATATAATTACATGTGGTTATACATATAGTTACACATTTAGTTAAACCTATATTTATACATGTAGGTATATATATTCTTTAATATAATTTTATATATTTATACATATAGTTATGTATAGGCATAGATATAGCAAAATACATTTTTATATAATAATATATTAAAATGTATACTAAATATATGTTGAAAATTATATATTTAAATATAGTTATGTATAAAGTTTTTATAGTTATACATATAGTATATGTAGTTATAAATAGTTATATATAGTTAAACATATAGTTATATATATATATATATATATATATATATATATATTCATAAAATATATATACATAGTTATATGTAGTTATGCATAAATGTATACAAAGTTATACACAAATATATAGATTTACATATATGTATACATAGTTACAAATATAGTTATATTAAAATATATTGAATTTTATATAGTTATACAAATATTTATATATAGTTATATAAATATAGTTAAATATATAGAATTTTATATAGTTGTAAATATATAGAGTTTTATACATATAGTAAAAATATAGATTTACATAATGTTGTTATACATATAGTTATACATATAATAATACATATAGTTATACTTATATTTATACATGCAGGTATACATATTTTTTCATATAATATGATATATTTATACATATAGTTATGTATACGCATAGATATAGTTAAATACATTTTATATACTAATATATAAAATTATATATTAAATATATGTTGTTAATTATATATTTTTATATAGTTATGTATAATATTTTTATAGGTATACATATAGTAAAAGACAATTATTTATAGGTATATGTTTTTATACCTATAGTATATTTAGTTATAAATAGATTTATATAGTTAAAAATATAGTTATATATATATATATATATATATATATATATATTCATACAAGTAGTTATATGTAGTTATACCTAAATGTATACAATGATATAAACAAATATATAGATTTACATATATGTATACATAGTTACAAATATAACTATATTTAATTATATAATGTTTTATATAATTATACAAATATTTATATATAGTTATACACATAGGTTAACATAATGTTGTATATTGTTATACATGAAATTATAAATATAGCTACATGTGGTTATTCATATAGTTACACATATAGTTATACTTATTTTTATACATGCAGGTATATATATTTTTTCATAAAATTTAATATATTTATACATATAGTTATGTATAGGCATAGTTATAGTTAAATTCATTTTTATATACTAATATATAAAATTGTATATTAAATTTATTTTGTTAATTATATAATTAAATATAGTTATGTATAATGTTTTTATAGTTATACATATAGTAAAAGACAATTATTTATAGTTATATGTTCTTATACCCATATTATATTTAGTTATAAATGGATTTATATTGTTAAAAATATAGTTATATATATATATATATATATATATATATATATATATATATATATATATATTTCTACAAGTAGTTATAAGTAGTTATACATAAATGTATACAAAGTTATAAACAAATATATAGATTTACATATATGTATACATAGTTACAAATATAGTTATATTTCTATATATAGGGTTTTATATTGTTATACAAATATTTATATATAGTTATACACATATAGTTAAACATAATGTTGTATGTTGTTATACATGTAATTATAAATATAATTACATGTGGTTATACATATAGTTACATATATAGTTATACTTATATTTATACAAGCATGTATATATATATTTTTTATAATTTAATATATTTATACATATAGTTATGTATAAGCATAGATATATTTAAATACATTTTTATATACTAATATATAAAATTGTATATTAAATATATTTTGTTAATTATATATTTAAATATAGTTATGTATAATGTCTTTATAGTTATACATATAGTAAAAGATAATTATTTATAGTTATATGTTTATATACCTATATTATATTTAGTTATAAATTGATTTATATAGTTATATATATATATATATATAAGTAGTTATATATAGTTATACAAAAATGTATACAAAGTTAATTCTAGATTTATCGCTTCTTATTCCTCTTTCATATGCTCTCATAAAATGTTTTGGTAAATGTGAAGATGCATTATCTCATTATGATGTTGTAAAAAAGATGTGAGACTATATAAAAAAAATTAATCTACAAGTATGCCAACATTCATTGTCTTCACCTCCCACCCAATCATAATCTATTGTGCTATTCTTCAATTTCAATTAATCATTAAATTTTCTTGTTTTTTAAAAAGGATCCATCAGATAAAAAAAAAGATGCAATGATAAGTTGAAAGAACTACTTCACTACAAGTACTTTCACTAGATTTGCAATCTCAAAGCTCTATCTCCTCACTTCATGAAGAAGGAATAATTAGCAACTTTCGGGCACATGATTTTTTATATGTGTAGCTAAACCGGAAGAGATTTATTTGGTGGCATTGTTGTTCTTGATTTTAGTTTTGTTCTTTGCTTGGCTGACTAACCTAACCATGATTCTTTGCAGGACATCTACTGTGCAAACATAGCAACTATTTTGGAAGTTGATGACTTCAAGTGTCACATGTCCATACATGTTTTGGTATTTGATTTTGATTTTGTTTTTAATTTTGGTTTTAATTTGTTTTTTGATTTTGATTTTTCTTTTGAAATGTTTCTGTTGGGAAATGAGAGTTTATGTATCTATGTTGATGCAGTTTGAGCCTTAAAATTGATGCAGTTTAAGTATGCACCAAGAAGATGAGAGCCAGAAGTGACCAGAAGAAAGCCAGATTACTTCCTTTAGTGCGAGCCAAAGCCAAAATATAACTCACACACTAAATATTTTTTTATTATTTTATTTTTAATTTTTCAGCACTATATTTATTTTGTACACTGACATAACACACTATTTGCATTCTTGCCCACACTTCCTCACAAAAAATGCCATACTACATGCATATAACTGCCCACAACTTTTCCACACACACATCCATTCTGATACTATCACATGGCACATGCCATACTGCTGCAAGATGTGGCACCCTATTATTACATGACAGACTATAATGAAGGTCAGCTAACTTTTATTAGTTGTTAATATATGCTCTAGATAATGACATTCAAATGGTGAAAACACATGCTTTTATGTAGCATAAATGTGATATCATCAATATGAGCTCTGGTGAGCCCACTTTACTTCTAGAATATGGTCATTTTATTGATCTTGTTAATGAAGTTTAAGT
Source organism: Sapria himalayana (assembly GCA_029783825.1). Lineage (NCBI taxonomy): Eukaryota > Viridiplantae > Streptophyta > Magnoliopsida > Malpighiales > Rafflesiaceae > Sapria > Sapria himalayana. The sequence continues at coordinate 83,695 of JAREIK010016963.1, forward strand.
TATTGCTATTAATAATTGATTCTCATGTTGTTCTACATTATGTGTTCCTAAGCCTATTTTTGTTTTCTTTGAATTGTGAGTAGGTGGTGAGCAAGCACCATTATGTGTTTTTTATTAGTACTAGCAATAGTTGTCCAGCATTAAGCACTATTGGTGCCCCTGGTGATACCACATCATGTATTCGTCCACTATTAGCTCTTGATTTTTTTTCAACAAGTTTGATTTAGCAAGATAATAGGGACTCCTTGCAGCCTATGATTACTCAGGAGCACGTTGTGAAGCTATGTGATATAAACTTTGGTATCAAGGCAGATGGTAATGAGCTAGATGGTAATGGCCATTAACATATCTAGGTTTCCTTAATACAATAAGAATTATATATTCACATTGTACATTTATATGTTCTATTAATTTATAAATTAAGATTCTTAGATGTTAATGAGCTAAAGAGAGAGAGAGACATATATTATAATATTACATTTCATGTGTGCATACACGTGTAATAGTCCACATGTTTGCATTGTGTGTATCATAAACTACCAAGGCAAGGAATTCCTAGCCTTGGTAGTGCCTAAGGCACATTCCTTTCCACAAAGCTTTATTTTTTAAAAAATTTTATAGTTTAATATAATATAAACATATTTACTATGAATACTAGATCATGAGTTTTTAGATATGCAAGTTAAAGGTATCTCTATCAAGCAATGAATACTAGATAATTACTAAATGTGCATTTCTAACATTTCATAGGCGCCTAATGCCATTCCTCCCTTGAACTATGATTTTATGGCATTTGATATTTTGGAATCTATGGTTTCTAGTGATCTCGGTGGAAATGAATATGATGTTATGCCTAGGGACATCAGGGTTAGGGATTTGAATCTGTTGTTTCTGTAGTATATATGTACATATATACCATAGTATTATATATAAGGTATAAGTTTTATTGAATAATTTTACCATATTTTATCAAAATAAAACTTTTTTTATCTATTTATTTTAATTTAATTTATTGGTTTAAATTTCATACGGATATGATACCATAATATTCTACATACGAAGCTTGCAGAAGTGAAGGGACATTAGAAAATGGTTAACGTTACATGCGAATATCTCACTTTGTCTGGTGGTGGCACCCAATTCTAAAATGGAGCTCTGCACTACATAGGCTTCATCAATGAGGTAGTTCTTTTCCTATTTGCAGAAACATAGAAATTAGAATTTTACTAGACATGACGTAGGATGACTAGGATTGCTTTATAGCAGGAGAAAGATGGTGAGTAGAGGAGTTGAGGGAGAGAAAGCAACGTCAATTTCACAGACAAATTAAACTTTATGCACCATCGTTAGATACATTGATGAAGAAGAAGGTGTGGTGGAATATTGTTATGTTTTTGTTTTAACTATGTAACAAATTGTGTCAGAATAATATATTAACTACTTTTATTTTTTGTTAATTATAAATATTGGTTTATATTTTATGTTGTTATTCAAATTTAATATAAAAACTTAAAAATATGTAATCAACTTTTTTGTAAAAAAATAAAATTGTGAAAATAATTTTGGAATGAAAATAGCTAGGGATTTTTTCCTCTCTAATTTAGCTAGAGACTTTTTTGTAACTTATAATTACAATCAAATTAGCAAGAAAAAAATATAATTAGATAGGGAATTTCTAAGGTTAAAAAATTTTGCAAGGAATTTAGTTTTCTCATTAATAATTTGCGACATGCACTTTAGCTTGGGATAATTTCTCTAGTAAATCCATCATTATTATTTTTTAGTAATGGAATAAGCCCAAATAGCTAGTGAAATTGCTCTAACTATTTGGGATTTTTGTAGTGAGATAGATATCTATATAGACTGAGTGATAGATAGATAAACATATAGATAGATAGATATATAAAGAGATTGATAGATATAAAGAATAACAATTAGATAGATAGATAGTTAGACAGATAGATAGATATACAGATAGATAAATAGTTAGATAATCAGATAGATAGATAGATAGGTAGATAGAGAGATAGAAAATAGACATATAAATAGATAGACAAATAGATAGATACATAGCGAGATAGAGATATTGATAGATAGATAAATAGAAAGATATAAAGATATAGAGATAAACAAATAGACAAATAAATAGATAGATAGATAAATAGATAGAAATATTGATAGATTAGGCAGATAAATAGATAGACAGATATATTGATAGATAGATAGAATGTTAGACAAACAGACATATAGACACATAGATAGATAGATAAATAGAAAGATATGCATATAGATAAATAGATAGATAGAAAGATAGACAAATAGATAGATAGATAGACATCTAGGAAAATAGATAGAGAGTTAGATAGATAGATAAATAATAGATAGATAGATATACACATAGACACATAGAACATATCCATATACATAGATAGGCAGATAAAGAAATAAATAAATAGACAAATATAAAGATACAAAGATAGACAGATAGATATATAGATTGATAGATAAATTGAGAGATAGATAGATAGAGAGATAGTTAGATATATAGATAGTAAGATAGATAAATAGATAGATAGACATGTAGACGAATTAATAGATAGACATAAAAATATATAGACAAATAGATAGATATACAGATAGATAGATATATAGATAAACAAATAGGCATATAGATAGATAAGATAGACAGATATATATATATATATATATATATATATATATATATATATATTTATTTATTTATTTATTTATTTATTTATTTATTTATAATGATGGATAGATAGATAGATAGATAAATGGGTATATATATATAGAAATAAATAGATAGGTAGATAGAGAAATAAATAGATAGTAGAAAGATAAATAGATTGATAATTAACATAAAGATAGATAGACATATTGATAAATTGACAAATACATAGATAGATAGATAGATAGATAAAAAGTTTGATAGACAAATAGATAGATAAATAAATAGATAGACAGATAAATATATAAAAAGATAAACATATTGACAAATAGACAAATAGATAGTTAGACAAATAAATAGATAGACAGATAGACAAATAGATAGTAGATAGATCGATATACAGAAAAACATATAGATAGATAGATAGATTCACAAATTGATTGATAGAAAGACATATTTATAGATAGTTATATGGATTGATCAATAGCTAGATGTAAAAATAAAGAGATAGAAAGATAAATACTAAAATAGATAGACATATAAAAAGATAGATAGATAGATAGATTGCTAGAGAGATATATAGATTGATAGGTAAATAGATAGAGTGATAAATAAAGATTTAAATAAATACACAGATAGACATATAGACATATAGACATATAGGAAAATAATTAGAAAAATAGAAAGAAAGATAGATAGATATAAAGATAGTCACATAGACATATAGATAGACAGACAAATAGGTAGAAATATAGATAAATAGATACACAAATAGATATATAGATAGATATTTAGACAAATAGATAGATAGATATTTAGAGAAATAGATAGATAGATGATAGATAAACAAATAGAATTATAGATAGATAGACTTATAGAATGAATGACTAATCGATATAAATATAGTAAGATATTTTGATCGATAAATAAATAGATAGTTAGATAGTTAGATAGATAGATAAATAGATTGATAAATAGATAGATAGATAGATAGGTTGACAAATAGACATATTCACATATAGATATATAAACATATAGATAGATAGGTAAACATACACATAGAAAGATATACATATAGTTAGATAGAGAGATAGATAGAAATACATATAGACAGATAGATAGAAAGATAAATAAATAGATATAAAGATAGATATATAGATAAATAGATAGATAGATAGATAGTTAGATAGATAGATAGAATGAGAGATTGACACATTAATTTAAATATAGATATATATATATATATATATAGATTGAATGAATAATAAATAGATATATAGATAGATAGATAGATAGACATATAGACACAAAGAAAAATTGAGAGATAGACAATTAGATAGACTAATAGACATATAGAGAGATAGATAGATAAACAAAATACATACATATAGATAGATACTTCGACCAATATATAGATAGACAGATAGACATATAAAAATATATATAGATAAATAGATAAATATATTGATAGATATCTAGATAGATAGATAGATTGATTATTAGATAGGTAAAATGATACATATATAGATAGATAAATAAAATGATAGAAAGATATATGATACGACAATAGATTGATAGTTGAAAGACAAATAGAAAGATAGAAAGATAAATATATAAATAGATATAAAGATAGATATATATACAGATAGATAAATAAATAGATTGAAAGATAAACAGATAGAAAATATACACTTAGATAGATAAATATATAAATAGACACATAAACATATATATATATATATAGAAAAATAGGCATATAGGTAGATAGGCAGAAAGAAAGAGAGACATATAAACTGATAAACATATATAAAGATAGAAAGATAGATAGGTAGACATATAAATAGATAGACTAATAGACTCATAGATAGAAACAAAATTATATACCTAGCCAGATAGACAAATAGATAGTTACATAGTTAGATAGATAGATAGAAAGAAAGAAATATAGATAGATAGATACATGGATTTACAAATTGACAATTTGGTATCTACATAGTTAGATACATAAATAGATAGACATATAAACAAATAGTCAAATAGGCTAATAAATAAATAGACAAATAGACATATTGACAAATAAAAGATAGAGAGATAGATAGATATATTGATAGATAAATACATAAGAGACAGATAGATAGGCAAATAGATAGATAGACAAATAGAATGATAGATAGAAAGATAGATAGACAGGTAGTTAGAATGACAATAGACCGAAAGACAATTAGAAAGTTAGATTGATAGACAGATTGATAGATAGAAAGTAAGATATTAGAAAATTAGATAGTTATACATATAGATAGATAAGTAGATTGACAGGTAGATAGATAGACAAATATACAAAAAGACATTCAATTTTTGATAGATAAACATATAGACATATAGACAAACAGACACTTAAAAAGATAAATTGATAGATAGATATAGGGATAGACATATAGATAGATATAGGGATAGACATATAGAAAGATAATAGATAGACATATATGCAAATAGACAGATAAAAATTTAATAAGAAATATAAATAGACAGGAAGATATATATATAGATAGATATATAGACAGATAGGCTAATATATTGATTGACATATAGATTGATAGATTGAATTCTTGAATGATATATAGATAGATTGAATGATAAATAGATAGATAAGCATATAGAACCACAAAAGAAAGACATATAGACAAATAGATAGACTGATAGAAACATAGACAAATAGATATATAATAGATTGATAAATAGAATGATATTTAGATAGATAGATATAAACAGATAAGCAAACATAGAGTTACACACACACACACACACACACACACACACATATATATATATAGAATGTCAGTTATATAGATAGAAAAATACATTAATAGATAGATAGACCAAATAAAATAATAGATATATTGACAAATAAACCAATAGATTGATCGATGATAAACAAATTGAAAGATAGAAAGATAGAAAGATAGAAAGATAGAAAGATATACAGATATATAAATAGACATATAGATAGTTAGATTGTTAAACAGATAGATAGACAAACATATTAAAAGTTAAATAGACCAAAAATAGATAGATAGATAGATTGATTAATAGATAGACAGATAAATCTATAGACAGATATGGAGATAAGTAGATATGTAGATAGATAAAAAAAAATTAGACTGATAGCCATATAGTCAAATAGCTAGATATATAGATAAATAGATAAATAGATTTGTAGATAGAAAATAAATAGACACATAGATTGATAGATAACTAAACATATAGACAGCTAGACAAATAAATCATATAGATATATAGATAAATAGATAGGTAGATAGTTAGACAAATAGAGAGATATAAACATAAATAGATAGATATAAAGATATATAGATAGTCATTTAGATAGTTAGATAGATAGAGAGAGAGATATATAGACAGTTACAAAGTTAGAAAATAGATAGACAGATAGATAGTCAAATAAATAGATTGATAAATTAATAGATAGACAAATATACATATACATTTATACACATATAGATAGATAATCATATAGACATATAGATAGATAGACACATAAAAATATAGATAGATAGTTAGATAGAGAGATAGAGAGTTAGATTATTAGTCAGATATAGATATAGATAGATAGACACATGGACACATTGATATATAGATAAATAGATTTATAAATAAATAGATAGATGAATAGAAAAATAAATTGATAGATATATAGATAGATTGATTGAATGATAAATATATAGTTAGATAAATAGACATATAGGCAAATAGATAGATAGATAAATAGATAGACTAATGGGCAAATAGATAGATAGACAGATAGATAAATAGAAAGATAGATAGATACATATATATTTAGACAAATTGATAGACAAATAAATATATAGATAGATAAAAAGATAGATAAAGAGAGAGAGAGAGAGAGAGAGAGAGATATATATATATATATAAAGACATATAGATAGAGAGATAGATAGATAGTTGGGGAGAAATTAATATATAGATTAGTATACAGATATATAGATAGATAAATAGATAGACTACCATAGTGTTTGACATATAGATAAATAGACAGATACAAAGATAGATAAACCTATAGATAGATAAATAGATAGACAAATAGATAGATAGATTGGCATATAGGTAGATAAGCAGATACATAGATAGATATACAAATAGACTGATATATAGATATTCATATAGAAAGATAGATATATAAATAGATTGGGAGAAAGACAAATACATAGATAGATAGATATTTCGATAGATAGACAATTAAATAGATAGATTGATTGACATATAGACAGAAACACAGTTATATTGTTAGATAGATAAATAGATTGATAGTTAGATAGTTAAATAGATAGATAAATAGATAATTAGATATATAAATACATAGATTTATAAAATTATAGATTTATTGATACATAGATAGAAATATAGATAGATAAAAAAATAGTCTAATATATAGATAGAAAGATAGATAGAAAAATAGATTGATAGACATATAGAGAGATAGATAGATAGACATATCAAAAAATAAATAGACAGATTTACAGATAGATAGATAGACATATCAAAAAATAAATAGATAGATTTACAGATAGATAGATAGATAGATAATTAGATAGATATATAGATATATACATAAATAGATAGATAGATGTATAAGTAGATAAGTAGATAGGCAAATAGATAGATAGACATAATGAAAGATAAATAAATAAATAGATAGATAGATGGATGGATAAATAGATAGATAGACATATAGATAGATTTATAGATTAATATATATATATATATAGAAAAATAGATAGATAGATAGATAAACAAATAGATAGATAGCCAGAAAGATAGATTGACATATAGACTTATATATAGATAGATAGATAGACATGTAGAATGATGGAAAAATTGGTAGATATAGAGATATACAAATTAACAAATTGAAATATAGACAGATAGAAAAATAGATAGATTGATATATAGTAAGATAGATAGAGACATAGAGAGATAGACAAAAAGATAGAAAGATAAATCGACAAAAAGTTAGATGGATAGACAAATAGAAAGATAGATAGATAGTCATTATATGGTTAGACATATGTATAGATAGATAGATAGACAAATAGAAATATAGATAGATAGGTAGATAGTTAGATCGATTGATGGTCAGATAGATAGATAGTTTGAAAGATAGATAAAGAAATAGATAGATAACAAAACAAATTGATAGATGATATATAGATAGGCTAATATGCAGATAGATAGATAGAGAGAGAGACAGATAGATAAAAGAATAGATATATTAATAGATAGATAGACTGATAGATAGTTATAAACATAGATATGGAGATAGATAGATAGATAGATAAAGAGATATATAGATACATAGATACATACATAGATAGATAAACATAAAGATAAATAGATGGATAAGAAGATATATAGACAGATAAATATACATATAGATAAATAGATAGATAGATAGGTAGAAAGATCATTAGATAGACAGATAGATAGGCAGATAGATAGTTAGATATATAGATAGAGTGAGATATATAGGCTTATAGACATATATATACAAAAATAGATATACAGATTAGTAGAAAGATATATAGTTGATAGACAAATAGACCAATAAGCAAATAAACAGATAGACCGATAGATAGATAAATATATATATAAATCGATAGATAGATAGATTGACGCATTGATAGATACATATATAGATATAAAGATAGATATATAAATAGATAGAAAGATAGATAATACACAAATAGATATATAGAAAGATAGACATATAAATAGATAAAGAGATATACAAAAAGACAAATTTAGAGATTGAAAGATAAATCTATAGATAGAGAGAGATATATATATATATATATATATATATATATATATATAGAAAGTTAGACATATAGATTATTATTCTAATAGATTTATAGACTCATAGATAGATAGAATAATAGACAGATATATAGGTAGATAGATAGATATGTTAAATGATAGATTGACATATAGATAGATAGATAGATATGTAGAATGATAGATTGACATATAGATAGATAGATAGAACTACAGATTGGCATATAGACAAATACATAGACTAATTGATAGATAGATAAATTGATAGATAAATAAATAAATAGATAGATAAATAGATAGAAATTCATATATACACATAGACACATAGACAAATACACTGATAGAGAGATAGTCAGAAAGATAGATACAGAGGCACATAGATAGAAAGAATTATAGATAGATATATACAAAGGCAGATAGAAAGATTGAGTATTAGAATGATAAATAGATAAATAGATATGTAGATAGATAGATTAATTGATTGATTGATTGATTGAGAGATAAAGATATAGATAAAAAGATAGATAGACTAACTTATAGACTTAAACACATTTTAGATAGTTATACAAATAGACAGATAGATAGATAGATACACACATACAAGATTTATACAATGATAGATTGATAGATACAAAAATATATAGATACACAGATATACATATAGATAGATTGGTAGATAGACAAAAAGATAGATAAATAGATAGATAGATATACAATTAAATAGATAGATAGACAAGATAGATAGATAGATAGTTGCACAAATAGACATATAAAATGAAATATAGATATATAAATACATAGATAGATAGATAAATCTATATGGAAAATTAGATAAAAGACAAATTGATAGTTTGACAGATAGAAAGATTGGCATTTAAATATATAGACATATAGGCAATTAGGGAGATAAATCAAAAGATATAGTTATAAAGACAAATAGATAAATAGACATATAGATAGATAGGTAGATAGACAGATAGATAGATAGATAAACAAATAGATTGAAAGAGAGAGAGATAGATAGATAGATATCCATATATATAGAAATAACAATACACATATAGACAGATAGAAAGATAAATAGATAGATAGATAAAAAGATAGACTGATAGAAAAAAAGTCATATAGATACATACATATATACATATATATATATATATATATATATATATTGATAGAAATACACATTAATAAATATATAGATAGATATAAAGATAGACAAAAAGATAGATAAATATAAATATAAATAAATATATATATATATATATATTTATTTATTTATTTATTTATTTATATTTATATTCATCTATCTTTTTGTCTATCTTTATATCTATCTATATATTTATTAATGTGTATTTCTATCAATATATATATATATATATATATATATATATTGATAGAAATACACATTAATAAATATATAGATAGATATAAAGATAGACAAAAAGATAGATAAATATAAATATAAATAAATAAATAAATAAATAAATATATATATATATATATATATATATATATATATATATTGTTTGATCAGTAGATATAAAAATAGATAGAAAAATAGGTAGATCTATAGATAGGCATATAGGCAGAAAGATATTTGGCAGATAGATAGATAGAGTGAGATATATATAGATAAATAGACATATAGGTAGATAGGAATATAATTTGAAAGACAGATTGATATATAGATTGATGGTCACATAGATATATGGATAGATTGATAGATAGTTAGATATATATATATATATATATAAAGATATATGGATAGATAGATAGAAAAAAAGATAGATTGATGGATAGTCAAATAGAATGATAGATAGATTGATATACTAATAGATAGAAAGTGTGATTAATATAAAGTCAATTATATAGTAAGATAGATAGACAACTAGAGAGCTAGGCAATTAGATAGTTAGATAGATATACAAATAAATAGAGTGATAAGTTGATACATAAACAAGTAGTCAAATAGACTTCTACACATATAGATAGACATATAGATTGATTGACAGATAGTCACATAGAAAAGATAGATAAAAAATTAGATAGGTAGAGGGATAGACAGTTAGATTAATAGATTGATAGACAGATAATTAGATAGATAGATTAACATATAAACAAATAGATACATAGATATATAGATAGATAGATAGAAAGATAGATAGGCATATAGATGATAGATTGATTAAAATATAGTTAGATTGTTTGATATATATATTGACATATAGTTACATAGATAAACAGATAGAAAAGCAAATAGATAGTCTAATTGACAAATAGACATATAGTTAGATAGAATGCTAGATAGAAATTTAGAGAGACCAATAGATTGATAGATGATATACATATAGAAAAATAGACAAATAGAAAGAAAAACCGTAATAAATAGACATATAGATATATATATATATATAGATATATATATTTATATAACGAGAGAGATAGATAGATAAATATATTAAAATATAAATAGATATAAAAAAGATAAATAGAAAGATAGATTAATAGATAGATAGATAGATTGTATGATCGATAGATAGATAGACAAATATATAGAATTATAGATTGACTGATTTATATTTACATTTATATATAGATAGATAGATAAACAAAAAGTTAGATAGACAAATAGATAGATAGACAGATAATGAGATAAATAGATATACAAATAAATCTATCGATAGATAAATAAACAAATCAATAGAAAGATAGATAGATATATAGATAGATAGATAAATAGATAGTTTAAAAAAATAAAGAGATTGACAGATAGATAGAAAGAAAGATAGACAAACAAATAGAGAAATAGATAGATAAATAGATAGATAGGCTTATAGATATGTAGACAAATACACCGATATAAAAATAGATAGTTAGGCCAATAAATAGATAAATAGAAAGATAGTTAAATAGATAGACAGACAGATAGACAGACAGATAGCTAAATATAAAGTTAGACAGATAGATAGATAGATAGATAGACATATAGACATATAGAGATATTGACATATTGACATGTAAACCAATAAACATATTGTCATATAGATAGATAGAAAGATATTTAGATTGATAGATAGATATAAAGATAGGAAAGAGAGATAGATAGATAGCTAGATAGATAGACAAATAGATTGATTGAATGATTGACAAATAAATAGACTGATACATTTATAGATAGATAGATATATATATAGATAGATAGATAAATTAACTAATAGCCTAATAGATAGAAAGACAGTTAGATACTTAGATAGATAGAAAAATAAAAAGATATATAGTTACCCAAATAGATAGATAGTTACACAAATAGATAGATTAAAATGTAGGAATTTAGAAAAATAAATAGATATATAGATAAAAAATAAATAGATAGATAAATAAATTGATAGACATATAGACTTATAGATAGATAGATTGAAAAATATATTGACAAATTAACAAATTGACTGATAATTAGATAGATAAATAGGAAGATAGATAAATAGATAGATATGTAGATATGTAGATACATATATTGATATATAGTTAAAAAGATTGAAAAATAGATAGACATATCGATAGATAGATAAATAGATATATAGATAGATTGATAATTTTAAAAAATATATAAATTGATAGATAGATAGATAGATCAATAGACATATATAGTAGATAGATTAATAGACTAATAGATAGAGAGATAGTTAGATAGATATGCAGCTCGACAAATAATTATAGAAAGACTGTTAGAAAGATTGAATAATAAAAAGTTAGATATATGGATAGATAAAAAGATAAATAGATGGGCTTATAGATAGATAGACATATAGATAGATAGACAAATAATTAACGAGATAGTTTGGTATATAAAAAGATAGTTAAACAAATAGGTAGATAGATAGATAGATGAATAGATACTTAGAAAGATAACTAGATAGAATGATAGATAGATAGGCAGATAGAGTGATATATAGATAGATAGATAGATAAAGAGATTGATAGTTAGATTTAAAGATAAATAGATAGATATCTTGATAAAAAGATAGACATATTGATAGAAAAATTTATATATATATATAAACATAGACTAATTGGCATATAGACAGATATATAGATTGACATATAGATACACTAAAAATATAAAGATAAATATATAGAATGAATGAATGATTGATTGATAAAAAGATCGATAGATATATAGATTTATAGAAAAAATCTAGATAAATACACATATAGACATATAAACATAAAGATAGATAGACATATATACAGAAAGATAAATAGAGAGAGATTAATTTATTGATAGACACATAAAAAGATAAACATAAAGAAATATAGACAGATAGATAGATTGATTTAAAGTTAGATAGACACGGAAATAGATGGATAGATAGACAATAAATAGAATGACAAATATACAAATTGATAGATTGATAAACAGATAGATAGATTGAACAAAAGACTAATAGTTAGAATGCTAGTTAGATAGTTAGACATATATATAGTTAGAAAGTTAGATAATTCGATAGATAGACAAATAGACTGTCAGATAAATAGATTAAAAGACTAATAGATAGAAAGCTAGATAAATAGTTAGACATATAGACATATAGATAGTTATAAAGTTAGGTAGTTAGACTGAAAGACAAATAGATAGATATAGAGATAGAGATATTGATATGTAAATATAAAGATAGACAGACAGACAGATAGATATATAAATAGATAAATAAATGAAGATATAGACAAATTGAAAAATTGATAGATAGATAAATTTATAGATAGCTAAATAGATAGATAAAAAGATAGATAGACATATAAACAAATAGATAGATACATAGATTCATAGATAGATATATAAATAGATAAATATATAGATAGATAGATTGACTAATAGATAGATAGATTTATAAATAGAAATATATAGTTGATAGTTAGATAAATAGATATATAGACATATAAACATTTAGACAGCTAGAAAAATAAACAAATTGAGAAATAGATTGATAAACATATACATAGATAGATAGATAGATCAAAAGTTAGATAGATAGATAGAAAGAAAGAAAGATAGATAAATAGACATATAAATAGTTAGACATATAGATAGATATATAAGCATATAGGCAAATAGATAGATATGTATAATATAGATAGACAGATAGATAGAAAGATAGATAGACATATATACAAATAGAATTATAAATTTTAGATAGTTACACATATAGAAAGATAGACATTTAAAAAAATATAAAAATAAATAAATAGACATTTAGTCTAGACATATAGACATATAGAAAGATACATATACAGATTGACAAATAGATAAATCATCTGATGGACAAATAGGTAGATAGATTGATTGAAAAAAAGATAGACAATTAAAAAGATAGACATATAGGCAAATAAATAATTGATTAATAAAAGATAGATTGATAGATAGAATATAGATAGATAGAAAGATATTGAAATATATAGATAAACAGATAGATAGACATATAAATAAATAGACTAATACACTAATAGATAGAAAGATAGTTAGTTAGTTAGACATATAGACAAATAGATAGTTAGATAGTTATATAGTGAGATAGATAGACAGATAGACACATTGATAGATTGATAGTCAGATAGATTGATAGATAAATAGATAGAGAGAATGATTAGATAGATATATAGATAGTTTGACAGACATATAGAGAGATAGACTGATAGACTCATAAACAAATAGACAGATAGATTGATATATAAACACTTAGAATGATAGCCAGATAGATAGATAGATAGGCAGATAGACGGATAAATAGATAGAGAGAAATACATATAGATAGATAGATAAAAATATAGATTGAAAAATAGATAGACATATACATAGATAGAAAGAGAGATTGACTAATAGACTTATATATAGAAATATAGTTAGATAGTTAAAGAGATAGACAAATTTAAAATAGATATTTAGACAGTTTAATCGATAGATAGACATAGATATTTATACATAAAATAGATATAAATTTTGATAAATAAACACAGACAAATAGAGAAACAAAACATATTGATAGATCGATAGATATATAGAAAGACAAATAGATAGACAGATAGATAGATAGATAGATAAATTGATCGATAGATAAACTGATAGATTGGTTGACTAATAGTCAAATAGACAGATAGAAAGATATACAGATAGACAGATAGTTAGAGAGATAGAAAGAAAGATTGATAGATATTAATATTGATAGATAGACATTTATAGATATAGATATATATTGAAAGAAAGATAGATAGATAGACAAATAGGTAGAAATAAAAATAGATTGATAGAGGGATAGACACATATATAGATAGATAGATAGAAAGTTAGATAGATATATAGACATTTAGATAGATATATAGATAGCTAGAGAGATAAACGGATAGATAGATATATAAAGAGATTATTAGACATTTAGACAAATGATAGTATGATAGTTAGATATAAAATAGATAGAAAGAGAAATAGATAGATAGACATATAGATTCATAGACACATTGTTATGTAAATAAATAAATAGATATTTATATTGGATTGTTAGACATTTAGAGATATAGATAGATATATAGTGAGAGAGATTGATAGATAGATAGACAAATAAACAAATGGACCGATATTAAAATAGATTGATAGAGAAATAGACAGATAGAAAGATTATATAGATTGATAGATATATATAATGAAAGATAGATATATGGACATTAAGATAAATAGACTGATAGGGATATAAGTAGATTGACATATAGTTAGATAGAGAGATTTAAAGATAGATTGATAGTTATATAGTCAGATAGATAGAAAGATAGATAAACAAATTAATAAATAGACAGATAGACTGATAAATAGATAAATAGATTGATGGATACATAAATAGATATTGACTTATATATTGATAAATAGAAAGATAGTTAGATAGTTAGACAGATATACAAATAGAAGATAAATAGTTAAATAGTTAGAGTTTGTTTGATAGTTAGATAGATTGATGGATAGATTGAATTACAGATAGATAAATAGACATATAGACAAATAGATAAATTAACACAATGATAGATAGATAGAAAGATAGATAAATAGATAGATAAATATATGGAAAGAGAAGCAGATAAGAAAATAGATTGATACATAGATAGATAGATAGACAAATAAACAAATTATTAGATAGATCAATAGACATATAGACATTAGATAGATAGATAGATAAATAGATAGTTAGACAAATAAAAATTCAGATAGCCAAATTGCTTGATAAACACATAATCATAAAGATAGATAAATAGATGAACAGATAAATAGATAGATAGATAGACAAATAGATAGATATATAGATAGATTGATAGATAAAAAATAAACTAATAGACAAATAGACAGATAGATTAATATACAGATATATATATACACATAGATATATAGAGAGAAAAACAGATAGAAAGATATAAAAATAGACAAATATAGAGATAGACAGATAGACTAATAGACAGAAAGATAGATAGACAAATAATCAGATAGGTAGATATAGAAATAGACAGATAGATAGATACAAAGATAGATTTAAAGAAAGATAAATAGATAGATAGACGCATAGGTAGATAGATAGACAAATAGACATATTTATAGATATATAAAAAATAGATAAATAATTAGATAAATAGATAGATAAATAGATAGAAAAAAAGATAGATAGATAGACAGACAAAAATTTAGATAGATAGATAGACTAATAGACTATTAGATACCAAGACTATAGAAATATAATTAGATAGTTAGATAGATAGATAAATAATTACAAAGTTAGATAGTTAGACAAATTGATACATTGATAGAATGACAAATAGAAACATTGACATTTAGACAGGTAAACATATATACATATATACATATATACATATAGATAGATAGACATATAGATAGATAAATAGAAATATTGATTGATATAAAGATAGATAGATAGATTGATTGATATATAGATAGATTAATAGTTAGATAAACATATAGAAGGAAAGATAGATAGACAGATAAAACAGATAAATAAATAAACAAATTGACAAATATATAAATAGACATATAGACTTATATAATGATAAAAATATACACAAATAGATTGATATCCACAATGAAAGATAGACAGATAAATACGTAGAGAGATCAAATGATTGATTGATTACTAGATAGATAGATATATAAAAAGACATATATATAGATAGACAAATAGACATATAAATAAATAGACAAATAGACATACATATAGATAGATTAACAGATAGATAGATATAAAGAAAAAA